>OY986056.1:23593831-23833154 GCA_963920205.1 Stenodema calcarata | reverse complement strand
ACTTCGCGTCGAAAACGGCCGTTAGGTGGGTCCCGGGTAGCCGCCCAGAATAAAACTGCCTTTTTTTCATCTTCCAGGTAAACTACAGTCTAGAAATTTTAACCGTCAGTCGGGGATAGACCACATTGCAATATTCACTCGGTTTCTCATCTGTAAAATTGTTTAAATAATACCTTTTTGTAATAATACAAATTAAATTTTGATGCTGAGCTATTGACTTGAAATTTTAAAAATAGGTCAGAACTGGATCACAATGCAATATTCACTCGGTTTTTTGTCTGTAAAATTGTTTAAATAATACCTATTTGTTTAAACAAATGAAATTTTGATGATGAGCTAGATACTTGAAATTTTAAATATAGGTCAGAAATGGATGACATTTCAATATTCACTCGGTTTGTATGACATGGTATGAGTATGGTATGGTATATTATTGTATGTATGATTTGGTATAGTACAGTATGGTATGATAGGAAAGAAATTCGTATGGTATGGTATGAGTACGGTGAGAATATGGTATGGTGCCGATTTGCAACACAGTCTGGTATAGACAGAAGGGAGTTTATTTTTCTATGGCCATAGATTTAGGCAAGTTTAGTTATTTTCCATTGTACATTGGTAACATCAACCGAATCCAGAAATAACATTATTTTGTTTACTTTTCCAACAATTTTGATTATTTATTTATCGCCACATTGCATCCGACATTTGGACATTTCACCGCTGAACACGACGGCGAAGTCAGAATTGCAATCTCGCATTACGTCCTAAAATGGACGAAGCGATTAGGAAGAAGTTGAACGAAACGAAACCTATCCATATAAACTTCACGAATCTGAAGACATACGTAATCCCATTAAAATTTAATAAGTTAATATTAACTCACAAACAGTACCTTAAGCGGACGAGGCGAAATACATTGGCATGACTCTCGACTGCAAGCTGAGGTGGAAAGCCCATGTAAAGAAAAAGAAATAAAAAACATACCGTTCTATATGAATTTTTCGAGATATGAGATTTTCAAATTTTCAAAATTCGTTTTGAACCCCTTCCCCTTGACCTAGGGTTATGAAAAGTTTCGAGGACCATTGTGGGGTTGGTCGAAACCCATAAAAAAAATTTCGTAATTTTAACTCAACGCTAACTGGGCAAAGTGCCGCGGACGGCGTACGGCGGACGGACGGATTTTTTTTTATTCGATCTTGAAACGTAAACCAACAAATTTTGAGGGGGGGTTAAAATTTTTTTTTCTTTGGGCGATTCCAATGGTTCATTATCGAAGATAATAAACCGAAATGAAGTACGAGGTACGCGGTGTGGGTGTGACAGGGGGCGCAGAGACATAAAAGGTCTCGTCGTAAGACGCACTAGTTGGCTCCTGCCAGCCGTATTACGTCATACGCTCGTGCGTCATAGGCTCTGACGTACTTGTTGGCCTCCTGCTAGCCGTCTTACGTCATACGCTCGTGCGTCATAGGCTATGACGCACTTGTTGGTCTCCTGCCAGCCGTCTTACGTCATACGCTCGTGCGTCATAGGCTCTGACGTGCTTGTTGGCCACCTGCCACCCGTCTTACGTCATACGCTTGTGCGTCATTGGCTCTGACGCACTAGTTATCCTGCCAGCCGTCTTACGTCATACGCTCGTGCGTCATAGGCTCTGACGTACTTGTTGGCCTCCTGCTAGCCGTCTTACGTCATACGCTCGTGCGTCATAGGCTATGACGCACTTGTTGGTCTCCTGCCAGCCGTCTTACGTCATACGCTCGTGCGTCATAGGCTCTGACGTACTTGTTGGCCACCTGCCAGCCGTCTTACGTCATACGCTTGTGCGTCATTGGCTCTGACGCACTAGTTATCCTGCCAGCCGTCTTACGTCATACGCTCGTGCGTCATAGGCTCTGACGTACTAGTTGGCCTCCTGCCAGCCGTCTTACGTCATACGCTCGTGCGTCATAGGATCTGACGTAATTTCCCGCCGGTCGCTTGTGTTCTGACGTGATCTGAGGGAAAGGGTGAATCAAGGGAACAAATTTTTCCCGTTTCAGTTTATGTGCCAAAGCAAAGACATGAAAATGTCAAAAAAATGTGTAAATAGGTACCTAAGCCCAACTGTAATGTCAATTTTCTGACAATGAGTTTTCGACTATAGTTTTCATACCTTTTTACTTAAGTACTTATTGAAATTTGAGACTGATAATGAGCTGTTTGCAAATAAAAAGTCTGATAACTTCATTAGGTACATCTTATTAATCTATTTTCAAGTTCCGATTCACAGTTGAATGTGTTTTATTTAGATGTCGTAAAATTCGAAAACGATGGAATGACGAAAAACCTGTCGACTACTGACTCAAGTGATACTGTCGACTTCTAACACATGTAGGTCGACTACTAGTGCAAAACCATGTCGACTACTGAAGAAAATGTTGGTCACTGGTATCGACTACTACCTAGAGCATTGGGATTTTTTACAAAACTTCTTTTTCCCTTTTCAAACCATGTTGAATAATATTTCCCGCTGCCAGGTCTTTTAGGAAAGGATCTTGGGTACACAATGAACAGGTTTGCAATGAGAAAAAAACCGAGTGAATATTGAAATGTCATCCATTTCTGACCTATATTTAAAATTTCAAGTATGTAGCTCATCATCAAAATTTCATTTGTTTAAACAAATAGGTATTATTTAAACAATTTTACAGACAAAAAACCGAGTGAATATTGCATTGTGATCCAGTTCTGACCTATTTTTAAAATTTCAAGTCAATAGCTCAGCATCAAAATTTAATTTGTATTATTACAAAAAGGTATTATT
Organism: Stenodema calcarata; assembly: GCA_963920205.1. Classification (NCBI taxonomy): domain Eukaryota; kingdom Metazoa; phylum Arthropoda; class Insecta; order Hemiptera; family Miridae; genus Stenodema; species Stenodema calcarata. The sequence continues at coordinate 23,830,342 of OY986056.1, read as the reverse complement.
TAAACAATTTTACAGATGAGAAACCGAGTGAATATTGCAATGTGGTCTATCCCCGACTGACGGTTAAAATTTCTAGACTGTAGTTTACCTGGAAGATGAAAAAAAGGCAGTTTTATTCTGGGCGGCTACCCGGGACCCACCTAACGGCCGTTTTCGACGCGAAGTTTAGTGTTTTCCCATTCTGTTTTCTGCTTCTCCCTTGTTTCATTTATAAATTAAAGATATTTTCTACAGTCGGACATGAAGGAAAATGGATGTAGAAAAAATTACTTGCAGCTAATAAAGGTGTTGAGGGATGGCAAATTGTAACATATTATGTAAGTAAGATACCTAATATTGTTGGTCTGCCGAAAAAATCAGTTGGATATTGATGGCAGACCATGTCACAAAGTTTCTTCTTACAATGTAGTATCATGTGCCAAAATTTGAATCGTCCTAAAGAAGATGCATTTTTACCATAAAAATGGTCAATAATTGAAATTATTTCTGTTTTCCCACGTTTGAGTTCAGTCTGCCGCCAGAAGGCAGCGGAATATTGATGGCAGACTGCGTCAAAAAGTTTACACTAACATGCTAGTATCACATGCCAAAATTACAACTTTCCCAAAATACGTTCATTTTGACCTTGAAAATTGCAATTTTTCAATTTCAGTCTGCCTAACTTAAACAACGGGTTACTGAAGGCAGACTACTCTTTTTCAGTCTTATTGCAGGAGAACAATGTTGAGCCGAAATTTGAAGCATCCTAAAATCACAAAATTTTGATCAGTAATTTGGCAATTTTTGCATTTCAGTCTGTCGGTAGAAAGCAACTGGCTAGGCAAGGCAGACCATGGTCTATTGCTCTCATACCACAGGTACTTTAACGTATTGAAATTTGAATCTTCCTAAAACTGATGAAATTTATCACCAAATTTGGCAATATTTCAATTCAAGTCTGCCATTACTTTTCAACTGCTTTAGATTGGCAGACAAGTCTCAAACTCCTTATTTGGGCATATATAATCATGTGTGAAAATTTGAGGCGTCCCAAATACTGTAAATTTTACACCCGAAAAATGCAATTTTTGAAATTGAGTCTGCCACGCATTTTCAACCGGTTGAAAGTGGCAGACTGGTGAAAACATCTATGTTTGGACATAATCTATCATCTATAAAAGTTCCATCCATCCTAAAGACAGGTCATGTTTGTGCGTTTTCGTCACTTTTTAAATGGCTGCCATTTTTGAAAGCAACCGCTTTGAAATGGCAGACTTGGATTTTCTTACTCAGAATTGACTAGATTTTCATAATTTTATATCAAACCTTCTCCTAAAATGAACACCCATTTTCGGCCTCGGCTCCAGGACTAAGAGAGAAACAATCAAGATTTTACAATCTCAGACAATGAAGAGGAGGTTGGTTGGATCGTGTGTACTTAATTTAATTTGTGATTTATCGGATTTTTGGACAATTCAGTTGTTGAAATAATAAGAAAAAGAGAGAGAGAAAACGTGTTTTTATTTATGAATCAAATAAATTTCAACGTGTAAAGATATAGCAATGTAATCATGGTCAAGATTAGACCGTCTGATGAGTTTGCAAATAATTTAAAAAATCAACCGAAAGAAAAAGAATCAGAGTCAGCTTATTCCTCCATGCTCAATCACTCCAGCAATTCAACAAGTTCTCACTCTGCTTACATAATGTACAAAACATCAACAATGACTCAAAACAAACGAACATAACAAATCATCATTCAGAGCATATTCAAGTATGGTTCAGAACCTCAAATCCCATTCTACCTTGCAAAATTTGACCATACCCACATTTCCAACCCTAATCATGTCCATATAAACATCCCACCTATTTCTGCAGCACCCCAAAATGCATCCTCGTAGCCTGAAGAGCACTGCAGATTCATCCCCAGCACTGCAGAATCTGTATTATCTGATAATACACGCCTCATTAGCGGAATCGTTCGGTCGGATCCTAAGGGCCAATAAGTCACCCCTAATCTTAAACATCCATTTACTGAACATAAATCCATAAATCTTGCTAAAGGTACGTCACTACCTTCACGGGTCACTGCCAAGTACTGGAGATGATTTTGCGCGTTCAGAGCCTTCTGTTTGAACTCTAGGGTCTTTTTTTTCGGAAATTATATTAATGCTATCCCTTATCAACGTTTTCTAGTCACCCAACTCTTGGTGTTTCTTTAGGGGTATACCATACCTATTCTGTTGAAATAATAATATTCGGACATCTGTGACTAACGAGAATGAGTGCCGGAGAGGGAGGATGTCCCATTTGAATGCATTTTACGTTAGAAATGTACCTACTACGATGTTGACTTCACAAGAATCTTGTGGATCCAAGTAGACAGCTAAACGGTGGAGAAAAAAGAAATCACCGATTCTGTTTGATTCTTTGTTATTTTATAAGTGAGGAGAAGAAAATGAACGGCGTCATTTATTAGTGGAAAAGCAGTTTCCGTGGAACTAAAACAGGTCACGGAAAACCAAATAAATTAGGGAACAAGTTGCTGAGGTAAGGGGCGGTGAGGAGGATATTAGGAGGGAGAAACTTCTGCACCCATCTCCCAGGCCTCCACTTTGTATTTCGGCGATGAGTTTGTGAGGATGAGCGGTAGCCGTCTCACAATAATGTCCAAACTTCCCTCCCACTCTTTGTGCCTTTGTAATCTCAACTTTGTTCTGACCCAACAATTTCACCACGCGAAATGTGTCATGCGAGGTTATGTCCCATGAATTCAAAAGTGGGAGCTATGAGGGACATCGGAAACGTCCGACATTTCGAGACAGCACTCCCGGACGTCAGAACTATCGCATAGTGAGCTATATGGAGAGTAACCCGATTTATAGGTACCGCGATGAGTGATAAGTGTCAAGGTGGGAACAGATCTCAACGAGGCTTAGAGTTTACTTGCTGCTTTTTGATTAAATTTAAGAACATGATGCGAGGATATAATTGTGTACAGGGTTGTCAGGGTTAAGGTCGTAACACCGGCCAGGGATCAATTCTACAACTAATTTCTGATGAAAAGTGTCCCATAACTTTTTTTTGTATCGATTAAAATACGACTTGAATTCAATATCTGTAGCTTCTTTGAAAAGTTTGATTTAGCAACAGGGAGATACGGAATTTAACGCTCTTTCCAACGATATAATCACATTTGGATTTTGAGTGAAAAATGAGGGACTTATGAGGGACTTAGTTATCTACATTCCAGCACGGAGGGCCGTGCGCGGACTTTTTTCTTTTGTGTTTAATTAGGCACCTACTTCTAAATTTCTCTTTTCACTACCAAGTCTTTCTACAACGTCTCGACAACGTGAATACCACGTGAACGTTTTCAACTAGACAAATGTGCCCGAATTAGGGCAAAATTGGAGGAATACTCAGACAACGAATCGGTCTTGGATTTTTATGATGAAAGTGGAGGTGAAAAAGAACATGTCGTTGTAGAAAACCACTCAAGTGACAGTCAGCTGTCAGCCGAAGAAGACGCTCGGATTTTGACGTATTTGAGTACGGGCAAAAATAATGACACTACATGGGTCAGCGATCCCCTTGCATAACAGAAAATTTGAAATCGAGGAAGAAGAATGAAAATCCAATGTCAATTTCTTTTATAACTAGAAAAGGTGTGATATTTTCTGATTTTAACGTTTTGATGATTTATTTCATCATTTTCAAGGAAATATTGACATCGATAGTACTTAATTACTTAATATGTCCTTTAATACTTAACTAAATGAAAGGAACAAAACAGGCTATAGGGGTATAATTTTGAGCGGTTTTGCGAAAGGCAGAGTTATCATCGAATTGGGGAGTACAAATAGACCGACTCCAATTTCCTGACCACCCATTATATCACCTCACAAAAACCGTGTAAAAAAACCGCTAAAATTCTACCAAACTTCTAGATCCACCAAACTGAGTAATAAATAGGCATACAGTTTTTCAATTACCCTTCAGTTGATAATGTACAGGTGCACCGGCAACTACTCTCACAATAGCTCTATTTACCTTTTCAAGATTTCAATGCCAATTTTGTATAAGAGCGCTATTATAGTGGAATATTGTTCAACTTTTCGACTCTATAAGTTTTATACTTCTTCATAAATTTCCTTTTTTCTGATGGTTACCTTTTATTGTTTTTTCAGTCGACTAATTGTTTCTTCTGAAATTATGAAATACATTATTGAAACGCCGAAATAAACTTGACTGAGCTCCATTCAATATAGCACTCAAAAGTACTGTTCAATAGCTCTGGAGTCATTTCCTACGATATATAGGTAAATGAATCTTTGGTGGGGTAGCTTTTTTTAGCTCAGTTTTCGACCGTATGATGTTTTATGAACCAGCATATTGAACGATTATTTAAAGGATGTAGTGGTTTTTGGAACGAGCAAAGTGCTCTGTTTGAAGGGCTGAAAATAGTTCGTACTTACCTATTGAGAATTTACCCACGCCATCACCCTCGCTTGCCTCCAATTCAGAAGGTCTAAAACCTCAAGCTCCCCAACCGAACCCAGTCTCTCTCTCAGGGAGATCCAACTACATTTTTAATTCGCCGAGAAAGGGGCATCGTTCAATTTTCATAGGAGACAATGGGAAAGGTGGAAGCCAACGTAGGATTTGGGTCACGATAAAGCAAACTAAATTCACTATTTATACTCAATCTCTAGATTACAGCTGTCCCGCCTTTCTGAAGTCTAGGGTGCTCCAAGCACAGAATGTCTGCAATCCATATGAATCCAAACGTCACGATCCAATCCGCCCGACTTGCGCCCGAAGGGCTATGAATCTCTGAAAATTGATAAGATCTGGGTCCGATCAGTGGTCAATCACGCCATCGATTAGTTCAACTTAACTACTTAAATAAATTCAACTCTTTAATAACAATTTCGTGGGTGCGGATATAATATATATATAATATTTATACAGATATTATCTGTAATGACCAGGAAAATCCAAAATCCACACCCTTTAAATTGTTATTGAGGAGTTGAATTCATTAATTAATGAACTTTAGATGGCGTGATTGACCACTGATCGCGCTTGTATACCAAGTGCTTGATTTGTAAAAAAAAAGAGGTTCTATTACTGTTGGCTGAAGAGGTCCGAGGATTTCTATCACTGAAATATTTAAGGAGTTCTATTACTGTTGGCTAAAAAAGAGGTTCTATTACTGTTGGCTAAAGAGGTCCGAGGATTTCTATCACTGAAATATTTAAGGAGTTTCTATTTTTCACTAATTCAATCTGTACTGACATACGGGATAATAGGATGGGGAAGCTGTTCAAAGAGTCTAATGGAAATGGTGTTTATTTATCAAAAACTTCTTATCAAGATATTGCTAAAGAAACCTAGATCCTTTTCGACTGTGAAACTCTTCGAAATATTTAAAGTTATGACGGTACAAAATCTGATAACCTATCAAACAGTTACTAAAGTCTACAAAGAATGGAGTGAAAAGAAAATAGACAGAGTTGAACACGGAAGAACAAGATTTAGTAACGATATAAACTTAAAACTTCCACTCAAATTAACTACGGTAGGTCAGAACCAATATGTATACAAAGGAGTTAAAATGTTCAATGCACTGCCAAACGAAATTAAAAATATGGAAACTGTCAGTAAATTTAAGTTACACCTAAAGAAGCTATTATGGAATCAATCCATGACATTATGAAGAATTAACCCTACAAATTGTCTACAACATTTAACAAATAATATTTTGAATATAAAAATAAATTATTAATAACATAATAATACCATCGAAGCAGGAATACAGGATGGAGATACTCCTCCCCGCAGCACGAGGTTATCACCTCAAAGAGGGGAGAAGCATTTAATTTAAGAGAAGTTGTTTTATTTTGTACAAGTTATCATTTATTGTAATTATGAAAATTGGCTTCATGTGAGATTATGATTAATAAATGCATTAAAAAAAAAAAAAAAAAGTGCTAAAAACGGTATTTTTTACGCGTTTTCCAACACCTTCGAAAATTAATCAGTGGAAAAAATAGCAATCTAGTTATGATTTCAATTTTAAATTAAATTGAGACTGCTGTAGTAACATTTTTCATAGCCGTTGGCCTATATTGAATTTCTAGATTAGAAATATAACAGAAACTGGCTATGTCAGCGGCAGTATCTGAACTGTGACAATAGCCTAGATGTGAGTAAAAATCCAGTCATCAGTATGGCAATGGGGAAAAAGTATTTACACAGCCCATTTTTTTCTTCATATAAGTAATGAGTTGAAAACTGAAAACACCTCAGTTTATAGATTTTTCAACGCTGAACACGGAGTTATAGTCAGAATTTCGTCCCTTAAGATCCCACAAGGTCTAACTCAGTTTTTCTTTGGCAAAATGAGTTACTTATGCGAGAACTCTCGGTCCGTCTTTCTAGCTCATTGGTTTGGCCTTTATTGCAATGCAGGAAAAAGCTTCTTCAACGTAGGAAAGCCGCGATAACCATATAATTACTACAGTACGTTGGAGAATTCGTTTTTTGTTCCAAAAGTTGGGAAAACTGAGTTATAACTTGTGGGATCTTACGAGACGATTTCTTATTCTGAGTCTCTTATCATACTTGATGAAAAGTGGTTGTTACTTGAGATATCGCAACAGTGGCTTCACCATCGTGTTCAGCGTTGAAAAATCTATAAACCTACATATATATCGGATTTGATCCATTATGCAGATTAGGGAGGAAGGAAATGAAATGAAAACAAGGCATTTAGAGCACAGTTATCGTAAGGAATGTTATATTGAACGAACTGCACTCTCCGAAAGGCACAACTAGAATCTGTCCCAGAAGGGGTCCCTTCCTCAACTCCTTCTCCGCCTGTCATAAAACCAACTGGATAGTTTGGCGAGGAGGGGGGTGTTCCCTTTCCATCGTACTGGGGGCGTGTACCCGTTCCATCTCCTCAGGGGCATCAAATGTCAAGCATTTAATTAAAATGGGCTCATTACGGTGGCAGATACCGATACGGCCAACCTGACCTCGAGCGGTCCCTGCGAGAAGTAGGGAAAAATTTCAAAATTCACAAATTTTTGTGTCACAAAAAATCCTATGTTGGTTCGGACGCGCGAGCAAAAACATATAAGGTTTATGAAGCGCCTACCCGAACTCGTGAGTTGACCGCGTCCCTAACAATGTTGGTTTTTGGACCTATGGAGACTCTACTTTAATTTCACAATGTATTGATTTATAAATTTTGGTTTGGTTTGCAATCATGACTCTATGGCAGTGGGAAACCTTTGCAGAACCCGTGACCAGCGAAAAGGCTTTGACAGCCACGCATAGTCCCGTGTAACCGCCAGGATGAAAACCCTCTGCAAGGCAATGTAATTAGTGCCTTGTATGCAAGCACACAAAAATATTTTCCCTAAGGCGGAGATATTTAAATACTTCAAATCAATACGCTCACATATGCGTTATACAAAGTATTCATTGCGCTTACAAGCTAGAATTACACGATATAAAATAACATTTGACATACACCTGATGTAAACTTGGTGATCGCCGTAAAGTATCACCCTTTTGTTTTTCTATTTGTTTACAATATGCCATAAATAAAAACCGATGATTCGGCGTCAAGATGACTCGATATAATATTTACATTGATACAATATCGATACAATATTTAAATCGGGTAAACAAAGATATTAAAATATTATGTACAAAATATTTACAATGTTGGATGTAAATTTGTATACTATGTACAGGTTCTAATACATCATCATAATTTCATTCGTTTAGAAATCACTTAGTGTACCCTTGTCGGGAAGATCTTCCTGTAACAGATTCAAAAGGATTAGAAATCATCATATTGACATATTTTTCCCCATGGAAAAATAACTGATCGCAGGTACCCTTATGAGGGCCTACTGCGCAAAAGAGAAGGACGAAAAGGAAGTCGTAAACTCGCTATTAGAAAACGCCCGGTCACTTGAAGGGGTGATTTTTATGGGTTTGGAAAGTTGAGTTGAAGCAACTCAACAATGCGTTTCGAGTTTTGCAAGTTGATACCTGCCTAGACCATCTGGTTGTTGTGGACACCGACATTCTAGGAAAAGAGTTACAGGAAAGTTTTATTGCCAGGTTTTAACTGCCTGTGCCCCTTTGTCGCCACTCGCTGTTCTGACCCCCTTTTTTTTTTTTTTTCTCCAAAAACGGAAGTTACTCTGGTTTCGCCAAGGAACTCACAAACACGTGTTTTAGAAAAATAAGAATCTCAATATTCAAGCCAATATTCAAGTATTCCCTTTTTCCGACTGTCAAGCTATAATAGTTGTTGTTCATTTTTGGTTGAGTATTTCAAAATAAATTTTGTGCAAAGAGTGCAAAGAGAATTATTTATTTCGTGTGATTTGCCTCAGGGTAGTCCTGAAAATATTGAATTCAGATTGGACGCGTGCGAACACTGCGTCGGCTTGAAAAAAAAAAACGTGTCAAAATTGACAAAAAAAAAATTTTCTTTTGGTTAGAACATGAATTCCACTAGGATAAGTTGAACAACAAGCGAAGACCAGTTTTGAAACCAACGTTCACATTCTATTGAGAGAGAAAAACCTCATAGAAAATTCTATGCAGCGATTTTTGTTCAATCTCTTATCGAGAGATGAATGATTTCTGAGACTCACATGAATAGAGAGCATAATTTATTTTCGAATGTTCGAACATTTTGTTATTGTCGATATATCCGACTGAAATTCATTCTTTTATTCACTGACATTAAGCGAGGATGACCCTCAAAGTTCTTAAGTTTTCTTGCATTAAGGGAGAGACCAAGATCGTACACCCGTTTGGAGATTATGCTGGATAAGCTCAACATGATTACCGTACAGAAACGATCAAGAGATGATGGCGTAGCGCTCCGTCAACATCATATGTCTATAGTTCGATGTTCGTGCAAGAGAACTGATTCTAACAATCATTCATTACTTTTAAAGTTCATAAATTCAGATAATTTATTTTGTGAAATCGTTTGGTTTCGTTCTCAACGAGAAATTGGTACCTATTATGGCTTGTCCTATGATAATGAACCATCAAAATTTGTTCAATTATCTTCTTCGGAATGTGACTGACAATCACTTTCACTATCAAAGAGCTGTGGCAAGAGAGATGTATCCATTGACAATTTACGCACACGTTCATGAGGATATTTAACCTGCCGATTAGAGACTAAATTTTCTATGATTTGGTAGTACTTGAATAATTTTGTAAATCCCTTTGAATTTTAGGGGACGTTTTCTCATTAATCCTGGGCTCTATTTGTCGAACCACAAGATCGCCAACCTCATAGAGATTTTCTTTTGCTTCCAGTTAAAAGCTCAAGTGGTGAAAATGAAGCGATGCGATTTGTAGTTGAATTAAAAATCAACTGCAATTGGGATGCTAATATTCTAAACGCATTGTTGTTTAATTGACTGGGCCATTGTCGTTAAATTTGTGATTGAACTCATCAAACGTTCTACCTGCGCGTTTCCGCGACTTGCACCAGTTGCAATCGGATGCATTTTTATCGAATGTTGGTTGCGAAAATCGGTAAACAATTTTAAAGTAAACGCAGTTCCTTGATCAAACACCAGACGTGTTGGCGGGCCCAAAAATATCAGCGTAATTTGAAAAGAAAAATACAGCAATTTGTTGAATTAACAATAGTCGTCATTCATCGTGACGCATAAGAAACAAAAATCATTGTTATTCAATTCAACGTTTTCCAGATCGTTTTCCTGTGGAAATAAGAAGTATTAATAAAATAATTGCATAAAAAAATTGCATAGTAAAATCGGTGATGCACAGGAGAAAAAATAATTTTTGTCAGTATGAGTGGAGGTGTAAATTGAAATAAAAATTAAAAGAAAAATGAGGTCCACTCGGCTATTCTGACAACAACAAGTCTCCTGTTTTCTGTAAATGCGTCATAGTTCGTTTTGAGCAGATCAAGTAGGCAAGTATCCGCCATTGGGTTTTGATTTGATTTTTGAGATAGAACATTCTCCACCACTCTTCTTTTGTGTACGTACTGGGATTTCACCGGACTTAGACCAACGGTGAAATGATGCATCATTTGCCGGACTTAAATCAACGGCGTAGCTGTCGGATCTTAGACCAACGACAGACTACAATAATTAATAATAAAATTGCTACCGGACTTAGACCAACGGTAGAATGTATGCATCATTTGCCGGGCTTAAACCAACGGCGTAGCTATCGGACTTAAACCATCGATAGACTACAAAAATTTATAATAAAATTTGCTACCGGCCTTAGACCAACGGTAGAATGTATTCATCATTTTGCCGGACTTAGACCAACGGCATTAGATGGAAAATTGGCATATGCTCAGGATGGGGGAACACCATCTAGAACTCCACAAAAGATTTTGGGTCCGATATAGCGGCATATGCCATGAGCACCATAAGGAAAATTCAAATCTCCATGGTATTGTTGACTGCTCATGTGCTCCACAAAATACTTTTGGGTCCATATACAACGAAAGCTTCACATAGGGACAACATCCAGAAAAAGACCTAGTGTCTTATTCCAGTTCGTATCCGAATGATGTTGCTACCACATCTGGAGGTGAATGAGAATTATTTTCTGGGTGAAAAGTAAAAAAATCTTGGTTAGGGATATAGGTAAGGGAGAAAAAAAATAAATAAAATAACACCACAGAGTTCTCTAGTTCACCTCGGAACAGTGGCCACTATAGGTCCATAGGACCGGGATGGTGTCTTCTCCACCAAAATTGAAGAATCGGAGAAACTAAGACACATGAGCTAAATTCAGCTCCAGCATGAGATTTCCGAATACTTCCATTCTGCTGCAGAGAAGGGAACGCTATGGCTGCAGTCCATAGCAGTCCAAACCAAAATGTACAAGAAAGAAGGTGGAGATGTTATTATAAAAAAAATCAGCAAGACGTTGTGGTAACAAGTCAGAATCTTGAGTTATTTTTCGAACTCTTTCGTGTGAGTATTTTACTCTCCTTGTATTATTAATGTTCTCAAGCAAGTACCTGTCCCCAGGTAAAATTTCTACAACTCGATACATTCCTTTGAATTTATCTGACGTTTTCTGGGATGCACGAGGCTCAATCATTCGTACGCACAAATCCCCTAGCACAAGCGGGGTAATTTTGGCTTTTAATAATAATAATAAAAACCTTTATTGTGTAAAGACAGTCTGTTGTCCATATAATACACACATAAACAACTAAAATATGAAGGTATTTATGCCTTCAAAGCGTTTCATTTTGTACTCGGCCGCTCTGTCAAATCGAGTTTTCGCTTCAGTCCTCAACTCGGATAAATTTGAGCGGGTAGGAGACGAGATATCGTCTCTTACTAGGATTGAACCAGGAATGTGCGGTTTACGTCCAGTTAACAATTCAAGGGGAGATGTAGCAGTTTACTCTATGAATAGTTGAGTTTAGACAAAGCTGAATTTTGGGTGTCAACTGTTTGATTGATTGTCTTTTGATGTGTAATGCTACTGTAACTAAATTTGTTATTGATGTCATCACACGTTCCACTTGGGTTTCAATGTAATTTTGTGAACAAAATTTCAAAAATTCAGTGGCAGTGAAAGAAGTCCCTTACAGCTAACCTATCATTTGGGTCTTCTATAAACAATTCGCTCTGGATTAAAAGGATTAATATGACATTTTGCGGTAGTAATTGGCCTTCTAGGTAAACCTCTTGTGAAACTATCTGAATATTTATTTTAAATATTTTTTTTTTTTTTTTCAACCGATCCATATCATCGTCCTTTTCTAATTCACTCTTATCAAATTTATTGTCATCCGGTTTATTGTTCCGCCTGCTCATTAAATATTTCTCTTTACGTTCCCGCACCTTTTCCTTATCAGGAGAATTTTTGCGACCTCATATCGGTCTTTTTAAAACCGTAATGGTAATTTAAAGTACAACTGGTACGTCAATTCCTTCCAAAATCAACATTACCGAAATTTGTTTAGGTACCAGAATTTTACTAAAATCTATTCCTGTTAGGTTGATAGGATTATTAAAATTTCGACCAGAAAATTGAGACAATAAATTTTCAGATAATAAGGAAACTTCACTTCCACTATCAAAAACATGAGTAAATGTTTTACCTTAACGAACGAAGTTCCCAGCGGTTTGCCAAAGATTGGTTAAAGAAGAGGATTCCGGTAGTTTCAATCTCTTCTGAGGCTTTTGAGAAAAAGCCCAACGTAGAATAGCTCTTTCGAAAACATTCCTCAAAGGTGTCATCGGGAACCGCCGGCGTCGGTGTTGGCGTCTTTGTCCGAGCCCGCACACGTGGTCTTTCCAGTCGTTCATACTGACTATTTCCGACACACGCGAACGCGATAGTAACGAAAGACTTAATAGAGATGGAAGATTAGCCGGAGGAACTTGAGACGTAGAAATTATTGAAATATAGTAAGAAGATAAAGAAATCAAAGAGGTTAATAAAAGAGAAATAAAGAAAGATAAGAGTAAAAAACAAAATAGAGTGGTAGATTACAATTAGAGGGGTAGATTACAATCCCACTTCTGATATCGGATTTGATCCATTATGCAGATTAGGGAGGAAGGAAATGAAATGAAAACAAGGCATTTAGAGCACAGTTATCGTAAGGAATGTTATATTGAACGAACTGCACTCTCCGAAAGGCACAACTAGAATCTGTCCCAGAAGGGGTCCCTTCCTCAACTCCTTCTCCGCCTGTCATAAAACCAACTGGATAGTTTGGCGAGGAGGGGGGTGTTCCCTTTCCATCGTACTGGGGGCGTGTACCCGTTCCATCTCCTCAGGGGCATCAAATGTCAAGCATTTAATTAAAATGGGCTCATTACGGTGGCAGATACCGATATATATTATGTATCACTATTATTTTTATCACTTACGATGTATCACTTATAGGCCGACGATATACTTATTCGACTTCTCCACCAATCAGAGGCTTCGCAACGCCGCTCCGGTGTGTAGTGTCGGTACCGTCACAAACGAAGCCCTGCAGATAACTGAATATGCCTTTATGTGATGGGAATTTCTCGCACACCAGGTTTTAATTGGAATATTTTCTCGCCTTCCAGTACTTTCATCTCAACCAGCGAGAACGATAACCCTCCAGGGGTCTCCATCCAAACTTTACTGGTCGAGTGACGCCTCGTCGTATTTATGATTCCGGTCGTCGCTCCTACAACGAGCTTGATTGCGCATTTGTCTCCACGAAAATCGTTTAGTCGCTTGAATCAACTCATTTCCATACCCTCGAGTACTCGGAGAAACTCGATGGAAACATTTGACGACACAAGTTCGATCGGAGATGCCTTCGGGGATTCCTCGTTGAACGAGTCCGAAATTAGAGGGCCGGAGGTGGAAGCCGCGATAAGGCGGTAAAGTCCCGACGTTCCCGCAACCCAAAACCCCCGTCGCACGTGTGGTTTCCGGTGGTGTACCGAACGTGACTTCGTCTCCCCACCAAGGGCTTCTTCCGTACAAAAACCTCCGCTGCCTTCCGCTCGGTAGCTTTTCTCTTTTATCATCGAGTTTCTTACCAGTTTTCTCGAGTTTTCTCCGACTCTTTTCATTGATGCTTTTTTGAACAGACCCCCGACTGTGATTCCAATCTCTTTATGGCGAATCTCGTAAACTGTACCTAATTCAAATTTGTTGAACACATTTTTGACACGGATATGTCTTTCAGCATGGGGTATTTGAAAAAAATTGTGTGAAATACGGTACCAATAAACAGCAGTGGGCAATTTCGACATGGATTGTCACACTCTGTGAATGTAATTTGGTATATAGCTCCCTTATACGGGCCCTACACGCTCCATAACATTGACAATATCAGTATTGTCAATATTATTGAATGAATGAATAACATGTTTATTGCATAAGAATCACAAACAATACAATCACATAACAAATTGTACTAGTAACATACAGATAAAATAACAAAAACATGATATGCTCTAGGCCTTGAAGGCCTGTCAACAGGAGCTCCGTTATTCAATCCTTAGCTAGACCTCAAGGTAAATTAAGCGTAGTATTGAGGAAGGAACATGGAGAGTTAATGAACAAAGAAAATAGGAAAACAATCCTTTAACTCGGTGACAATTACTATTTTTTCTATTATTATTAATAATTCTGCTTCATTCTAAATTAATGTAGATTTAATTTATTTTATGTTTTTTTTCATTTTTATTATTAAATTTAACTATAATTAAATTCCGAAACAAGGTATTCCCTGTACCGCCACGCATTTCTCATATATCTACAGAGCGCAGACCAATCCGGACCATTTAGGACATCCAAAAACTCTTGTCTTGATAGGGACAAGCGACCGAAGCACTCCAGCCTGGCGTATGCCAGAATAGGGCATTCCGCCACGAAATGTTCAACCGATTCGTTCACTGTCAGGTTACATAATGAACACAGATAGCTACTGCGACTTCGCAACCGTGGCTGCCAATTCACGTTCAGCAGCTCCCCTCGGCACTTAGCTATAATCGTGGAGTCTTATGAGCTTCTGTTTTCTAGGTAGTCCACGTTCCAGTCGAGATGGTTGTAGACCAGGTGGTATTGGGAGTTTTCCGCTTTGTCCCTGAGAGACTGGAAGAAGACGGCCCTCTGTCTCTCTAATGCCCACTTGCATTATGCCCACTAGCACCAAACGCTCGCTACTTGCTACCGTTGACGCTCGTCAATGCTGACGAAATCGTCAGCCCGTTCCGTTAAGTTTTCGTCAACTCGTTGTTGGTGAAAGGTGAGGAAATCGGGCTGACGAAATCGCAGTGATGCTCGTTAAACTCCGGGCGTCAGAGTTAACGCCGTCGCTTAGTGGTTGGTGCAAGTGGGCATTAGACGCTCTTCATCAACTTCCCAAAGTGCGTCAGGTCGAAGTATGCACCAGCGGGAAGCAACGGTGATATTTCCAAGAACATCTCACTCCATACTTTTGTCCAGTGCTGTTGCTCGGGTATACCGGCTGTCCGGCTGCTGTAGAATCTTCAGTATATACTTTCCAGAGTATGAAGGAAGACAGGCTCCTGCTTGGTTCCATTGTGAACAATATAGTTAGGCGAATTCCTTGGTATTCGAAGCAGTTTTTTCAGAAATAGCCTCTTAACGTTCTCAACTGCCTCGAACTTCCCATAGCCCCAATACTGAGCACCGTAACCAACTGTTGCCATTATAACAGACGTAAAAACTCGCATCTTAACCGCGGCTGGGATATCTGACGCCGAGAACAAACCATGCCAAACCGAGTTAACTGCTGCACGTGCAACCCTAGCCTTTTCTTCAAAGTGATCCTCCAGTTGCAGGTTGTAAGAAAGATAGATTCCCAAATACTTGAACGACTTGACCACGCGGATTGGCTGACCTCCCAGTGTCCATTTCTCCTTCCTTGCCAGTTTGCCCCCATTCGCTTCAAACACCATTATGTTAGACTTGGTCAAGTTGATCTCCAATCACCCAATCAATATTATTGACGACGCGGTTTTTCCACTTAAACATGCTCATCAATAATGTCGTACTCAAAAGGGTCAATATCATCGTCAATAAAACGTGCTCAGTACTTCTGTTCCCTCCATTTTAACAAGTGAATTTACCATAAGGGAATTATTTCGTAACCCGATACAGGAGTTTGAAATGGGTTGTTAAAAGAAAATATCTTCTGAATAATCCTGTTTGTTACACTCATTCTTTTTGTGTCTGAGATGATTAATTCAAAGAAATCGAGTACATGAAACTGAAGAATACTAGAAATAATTTTATTTTCTTCGCTTCATCATTTTCCAAAAGTATGTTGTTAATCGTATTTATTCAAATCCTAATTATAGTACCTATTCATTTACTTGAATGATTATCGATGACAGTTGGAGCATTGTTAGATATGGGGCCCTTCTGGTATTGATCGCTCTGATTGGAGAATAATTGCGCATCATTATACGGAGGGGGAACTGGTGCTAATCAAGTCCAGCTGTGAAGATTAGCGGAGACCCGGTTAGGTCCGGATTCTGTAGGAACGGATTCGCAAATTACATTTTCCATCAGAAAGGTTACGCGAGATCGTAGAACCAACGTTTTCCTGATTGTTTCATGTAGATTCCCGTGCGGAACAGTAGCTATTAGTATATCTTACGCAGGTTAGTGGACCTTTCATCATTGAATGACGTCCGTCGATTTATGTATTGTTCGATTTTCAATTGAACTCCCACCAACGATAACTTCAATGCGTCATTCAGTAGGTGTATTTCTACTTGCTAAGCCTTGTGTAAGAGAAATTGGGACGTTATAACGCAACCGAAGATATAACGCAACCGATGGGGACGTTACAACAAAACCGGTATCGCGTTACAATTTTTTTTCCCCGATAACACTCAATATCAATCAGTTTAATCACAATATTGCCTGGTAGGCTTATTTGGGGATGGAGTGGGGTTTGTGTCAGTTATATGTTGCTTGGAGGCTACATACCAAATTACAGCTTCATAGAGTGAATACCATAGAAATTAGCCATAGGAGCCATTCTGCTAATTCCGGGTCTATTCTGCTTAACGTATAAGCCCTTAGGAGGCTTACAACCAAAATTAGGTATTTAGCATCCTTAATTTACCTGTAATTTAATTTCAGCCCCGTAGAGTGAATATCATAGAAATTAGCTTCAGGACCCGCACAGTTAGATTTTGGAAACATGTTTAAAATATCTCTTCTAAAAAATTTAATGTTTTAATGTTTCATCGTGTTACTTGAGTGTAATATTTTCAAGACGTTCTCAAAACGTGTAGAAAACATCTTTAAAATCGCTGATGTCCGCACTTTGCGACGTTTTGTGAAACGTTCGTAAGATCATCTCCAATACGTTTTGAATACATTCCCTAGGATGGCATACAATCATAGCGCAAGACAAATGTTTCCAAGAAGTCGATTCTGCAATAGTTTTTTTAGGCCTCAGAATTGTTGTAAAACATTTTCTATAATATATTATAATGTTTTAAAGCGGCTACATCCGAAGCATTTTCAAAATGTTTGCTGCAAAATGTTCTGATCAAAATATTTCAAAGGCATCACAAAAGTAACGTCGCCAAGCTGATCTTGTGAAGTGTTTTTGAGACATCACAGAAATTTGTCAATTGAAACGTCTTAAAAAAAATCTTCCTGCAAACATTTTCAAGTAGTGGATTATGCGATATTGTTTTGGTTACGTCTCAGAAATGTTAAGAAAATTTTTTTATATAATGTTTTGCATGGGATACATCTGAAGCATTTCCAAAATGTTTTTTAATAATTAATTTAATTAATAATAATTAATAATTAATAATAATTAATTTTAATTTAATTTTTTTAATAAAACATTTATGTTATGTGCTGTGTGGGGAGCTACTCAGCTGAAACTGGTCAATTCTGCTTAAACTGCAAGTCCTAAGGAGGCTGAATACCAGCGTCATGACCCTCAGCGGTGACATATCCATGTCAATATTGCCCGTTGCTGTTTATTGGTGTCGCGTTACTTTCTTTCCGTGTGGCAAAATTTGTCCTGACCCTTAGCGGTAAGACATATCCATGTCAAAACACGTTCAAGCGGTATCGTTGTTTATTAGTACCTATCACATTTCTACCCACCGCCTAATGACTATTTTTTGTTTGCAACCTTGGTTATTACCTCTGCGAGGCGGGAATTTCAGACTGACCCCCAACCCAGAAACACATCCATGTTGAATAGATATTACACAATTAGATTTTAACGACAACCGCATGCTTACATGCTACTCTCCAGTAAAAGTCACGACTTGTGCTGTGGGGAGGAGTTGGAAAAGTTTACCTATACAGTATTTTATAATGCACTAACAACGAGTGCGGCTAGAGATAGACAATAAGAATTTGACTACTACCTTGGATCCGGAATAATACACACTGTATTGAAACAAGAAATAAACACTAAAATCTAATGTGAACCGCATGAATTCTAACAGAACAAGGGATGTGCATATCTAATGTACTTGTACAAGGGATGTACTTGTAGAGTAACTGTTGATGCTGTGTTAGACGGTATTTTTATGACAATATCCTACCGGTAGAACGGTGATCATGTATCTACTAGATACTATCTAACAACCCCACGGAGATGGGAGAAAATACAATTAGCAGAGAAGAAAACAAATTCAGGAACATGGGTAATTGTTTGTCTGTTAGTTATTCAAATCGATGATACTACTACCAATTTTCATACACGCCTTTGAAACAGTGGATACACACAGACAATAGTATCAGTGCTGTTTCTATTGATCGTCTTTCTCCAAAGGGAATGAGATTTCTATTTATTGAAATGATGATATCGATCGACTGAGCTCACATCGTCGTTTTCAGGATATACGCTGCGCCTCTGGACCGATTCCAAATGCGTGGGTGATTGCGGGTTGTTTAGGAGTACAGCCACGTGGAATAGGGAGACAGTTGGACCTTTATCTATTTTAAGTTAGTAGATCTAGAAACGATAACCCTAGGATATTTGTTATGAACCATAACATGTAGATAAATATGAGGTACATACCCGTTGCAGAAAAAGAGAGACGAAAACTGTTGCATATAATATAAAGAAATAGAGTGTCTTTGAGATATTGATTATTTATCGGTGTATAATTGGGTTTGGTTGACGATTAACTTCTAACCCCAAGACATTTGTGTTATGAAGTTGTCTCCAGGCTAAATGTAACGTTTTTAGTTGTAAAACTGCAACCACGTGGCAGCACCAAAATGATGAAACTTTCCTCGACTCCTCACAAGAGAACGAATCAAGATATGTTGAATCTGAAAACGGATTTGATAAGATTTCAACCCATCGTTTGGACGAAATTTTTTTTTAAAAATCGCAAAATGTTTTTGCGCACTGTTCAATAAAATTTTTGATCAAATTGGGACTTTTAGAAAAATGTGGCCTTGTACAGCAGTGTGTTCATGCATACAGTGTACACATCCGTTTTCAGAATTTTAATTGGTCAAAAATTACGATCGTAATAGTTATTCCAGAAAATGGGGCTGGCGGGGGGTGGAGGAGTGAAGGCGCGCTAGGGGGCTTTTTCTCCAAACTATGGGTTGGAACTTATCAAATTCGTTTTCAGATTCGAAATATCTTGATTCGTTCTCCTGTGAGGAGTCAAGGAAATTTACCCCCGATAGTGCTATTATTATCTCAGAATCTCACTAACTTGTCGTTAGGTACATTTAGCCTTAACGTGTTTTGAGGTTGAACTATTCACCTTTTGTTTTGCTGAATCGCGAACTAAGTTGAATATATTTTTGAATGAAAATATTTGGTACAACACAAATCTGACAACTCACACTACACTTGATGAGTGATTTTAATTAATCCTACTGAAGACATTACAGTAATACGAAGTTGGATAATATTATTATCCGGAGTAAACGTTCCACCGTAGCGTCAAATAATGTGAAACGTTAACATCCGCATGGCTTACTGGTTTTTTTGTCCAACACACCGAATTATATCATTATGTCAACAGTTTTACGAATTACCTCAGGCCAACTAGCCCTTTCTAATGGCACTTCTCAACGGGCTCGGCACTGAAATGAACGATGAAGTTTAATAGCTTCCCAAGTTGACCCGAGGACTTTCCATCAACAGCAAAAAAATTCCATTAATGAGTTTGTCAGAGAAAACTTTAAATTAGCTCAGTTCGGTTGGCTGTGTGGCACATTGTTTGGAATAATGAAATACAAGAGGGCGCTTATTCGGCTGTAGCAGAGGCGAGTTCATTTCGGCAGCGATGAGGTAGACAGTTTCAATAATCGTCCCGCAAATAAACTGTGCGGTCTCGTTTGAATGGGGCTGTATAATTTATCTAGCGGGTGTAGTGTAATCATTAGACACTGTGCGCGTATAATTTAGCCGTCATTAAAATAATAATTCGGAATTATACATACCTGATACAACATATTCCACCGATACAAAGTTCACACCATTTTATTGTGATGGTTTTGATAAATCCATTCTTTGTTTCATAACGTTCCAATGTCACCAGATTGATATGCTATAAACGATTCATGCTAACACATCACCTTGCACAGCCTATGAAAAAATTACAGTTTCCCACCTTGTTCAATTATAATTGGTAGAGAATTTCACGCTTAAATTTATTTGTTTCTCTCTTTCTTTGGGTTATAAATGGTACGATTCAGGGTCCTGGAACGGGGGATTATAGTTTTGGGAAAAATGACAACGATGTTGGACAAATGTCTTGGGAGAAAAAGACAACGGTTTTGGGAAAACTCAGGAGGGGCTGAGAAAAAGCTCGTTCATAGTGTTTAGTGCCGAAGAGATAACAATTCGTTGACATAAGAAAAGAGATACTCTCAGTTTGTTGTCATAAGACAAATTTTATGTCACCTTCACTTCACTTTTCAATCAGTTTTCAAGTACCATTAAATTTTACTTACTGAGCTCTGGTAATTTAACGCATTTTTGTCTTGTACGTACTGCTCCCACAATATTTCATGTTATTGCTCCCACTAACAATATTACTTATATGACGTTGTTAAATGAAGCATTTTGATTAAAAATTGAATGGATGAGCATCACCTTTCATGATACAAGGCGGTCACGTGGAGCTGTTGACCATTTTTGGGGTGGAAATAGCATTGATATTCAACTATTGCTTGAATAATATTAAAACAATTGGTTTTATTACTCACTACTTCAAGAGTAGAGTTACCAGAACGTCACCTACTTTTTCACTCCAAGTATGAAAAATCACTTCATTATTGAATTAACAATCACTTGATTGAACGTATTAAACCTCATACCTACCTATCTTACTGAAAATAGTGTCAGCTAGAAGATGAACTGTTCCTATGGTAAGTACAGGTTGATGGGCATAGAAGGAGGCGAAGACATGAAAAGATGAAGTATGATTCCAGTTTCTTTAATAACTCGATGTACAGTCTTAATCGGACATGTAATCGCTATTAAATAAGTTTGAAAAATATGAAAATAGAAAGAATAGGAAAAATAGGAGAATAAGTAGGAAAACTGGGATATAAGGAAGAGCAGACCTGCCCTGGTTATGGTGGTGCTGTTAACGTCTGGTCCACGGAGATTTGAGGGCATTCAAAGCGGAGGGGGTATAGTATAGGCAGACTTGAAACATGGATGATTTTGAAAACCGATATAGATGAGATCGTAGCGAAAGGCCCCTAGAGCTGGCAGCGTCGAACCGAGATTGAAAGGGTGTGGGGATATTACCGGACCGTTGAGTCAGGAGATGATAGGAAGGGATTAGGGCAACGGAACACTATAAACGCCACATACTGCACATTGATATCAAACACTCAATACATGCCCATCATAGGCGTTCAAGTAGTTACGAGAAAAATCGTCAATAATTGTCAAAAATTCACAATCAATCGTCAAAATCATCACAATAAGAGAAAGGAGGTATTCCCATTTACCTGATACTCTTGGTTGCCACAAATTGAAAATAATATATTTCTATACTGCTTTTTTTCCAGTGTGGGGTTTTTAGTATTTCAATGACATATTTAGTATGATACTATAAATCATAGTATGCAGGCAATCCTATAGAGAATGCAATAGCATGCACCAAATGGTATCGATGGTTTAATTAACAGTCGGATAAATAAACCAATCTGAGTTGAAACCCCTGCACTGGAGTATTCAAAATGGAATATTCAATATGCAATGCAAATGGAGTATTCAAAATCAATAAATATTTGATCTGAACGACGAATGAAAACAGTGCTCTCGGTTAATGACGCAAGCAAAAGTTATTGCTTTACTGTAGCCTGAGTAACTACTATACAGGAATTCCTGGTAATACTCCTATCCCAAGATTTTTTTTTTTTTTGCGCAAGGCATTGATAAAGGTTGGAGAATTACGTGCTCTTCTTCCTGATACGGTTATTGGCTCGTAAAAAAAGACTTGCTCTCCTATGACCCACTATCGCCCTATCCAATGCAGACCTTCCTTTTATGCCGATCAAACACCAGTTACGGTTATTGGATGGGTTCTCGCGTTGTCGCAGCACATTAAAGGAAATATTAGGTTTAAATTTGTTTTACGGTCCATGCGGTATGAGATATTATATATTCTCCGGCGGAACCCAAGGGGTTGATCAAATACCTTTTCAATGCATCCTTCGGGACTCACAGCTCATCGATCCCCGTATTAGGAATTCTCGTACTTGTATTCATTCTTGCGAGTAGCATCTTACCAAATAATTGGCATTATATTGACTCCCACTGAAAAGAATTCACGTGAGATACCAGTCCGCCAACAATTCGTGGGGTGATTGGTAAAAGTAACCAAGTGACGTTTTTGAGAAAATCATGTTTTGACTGAATATGGTGCAGAATTGGTTGATTTATAACTCGGCAACAACTTTATAATGACATTTTACTTCAATTTGGAGAAAAAAAGGCAAAATAATTTTTTCCAGCCCGATATTGCGACCTTCATATTCCACTGGTTGGACGAAATTCCGCTGGTAAAAGTGATCGTGAAGGGCAAATGGTGATCGTTTCCATGTAAAATTGATCGAGTGGCAAATGGTCAGTTGTTCTTCAATTCATCATTAGGTACGGGTGATACAGAAGTTTGTTTGGTGAAACTGAACATGTGCCAGATGGACACATTTTGTGGATTTCTGTTCATACTCTCAAACGAAATTTGGGCTGGTTATAATGACCAAGTCCGTTTTCTGCAGAAAAATCACTATAATTTAAATATTAACGGAATTTCGGAGGGTTTTAAAATTTAGTAAGGCACTAAACTCTTCAATCATATAAAAGGGAATACAAAGGAAGATACTGATTTTGAATGTCCATTTCTCGATTCAGAAAGACGGACAAACTCACCTGTAAAATTTGTAAAATGTTGCTTGGTCACTTTTACCAATTACCCCACGAACGACCCCTTCCAACAATACTCCTTGAAAAGTTGGACAGGCTTTTCATGTTGAAGGGTGTGAAGTTGTACAAGCGTTTTGGGATAGACGGCTGTGGAAACACAGACCGCATATTGCCTAACCCCCCGAGAACAGGGGAAACTCAGCAAACCATTCATTTCACGTTTAAAAATCCATTTTGAGCCGTAAATCCCTGTAGTCTGAGGAAACGTGTCGTCTAACGGTTTCCTTGTGAGTAAGTAGGTACTCTGACTCAATCAATCATCTATAGTGGTTCGCTGTAAGTTTGAACGCTTAAAATGTTGTTTTTCTATGAAATCAAACCCTATCCAATCATACTAACACTACCCAAAAAAATGAATTCTAGTTGGTATTACAAAGGGGAAAAATTACTAGCGGGAGCAGCCAGACCGCGAAAGTTCCACTAACGAGCCAACTTGGCGTCTTGGCACGATTTTCATTCCATTTGGCATCAGGATATGAGGCACGAGAGATGAGAAATGTTGTAGCGTAGATTTGGAGTATTCGGTGTGGGGATGTCGAGGATTGTTATTGGCTATCATATCTGTTTGGCAACCTTCTTCCCGTTCAGTTCATTAAGCTTCCTCGCTGCTTAATGAGTTTGATAGTTGATGGCGGGATTTATCTCGATTAGAGCGAGCTTCGATGCACTTATGATATTATGTTTACCTTGGAGTGTTGTAGGAACGCGGCTAACAAGCAAAGTCTGCGGTTACAGCGGATGCTAGTTCTGACAAAATCGAGCCCTGACGGGTTCGACTGGAATGCTCGTCAGAACATTGCGCGGTTTCCTCCTCCCAGACAAGATGCACGAGTGTGGTATTTATTGTCTCAGAACTCCATTTTTGCATTTACCTTTGATTGATGGTGAAACAACTAGAAGATGCAAAACCACTTACTTGCCACAAGAAATGATGAGAAGAGTTTCAATTGTTATTTGAAGATCTGTCGAACTGTTCAAAGTTTTTAATTTATTTTAGAATGAGACTAACAACATTTGTATAAAATATGTCCAACATATTATATTATAATATTATTCATTATATTATTCCGAACAGGACAGAAGAAATAATAATGAAGTAGATACACCAATTTTCGTGGTGTATTTTGTCCGAAGAAATACAGTCACTCTTAGATGAGGAAAAGGTTTAATGAACGTTGCTCATTAAACTAAAATCGTCTGTTCAGATCCCACAAGGCTTTTCTCACTTTTCCCAACGTTATTTTACCAGCGCTCTTACAATATAGCTGCAATATGATTTGCAGAGTTTTCTCAACCCTTTGCATGACACTTGACAATTATGCTGTTCTGCATAATATGGATATTATCCAAAATATAACTTTTTTGAATGTGCCTATAATGTTTCTTTCAACGTTTTTAATAACCAATTTTAACATAATTATTAGAGAACAATTTTTGAAATTTCGTTTCTCTTCAATAAATGAAACAAAAGTTTTATTTCTTCGAATAAAAAAGAGCAGTCTCATTTCTTTGATTGTAGGTATCATCTTATTTCTACATTGAGTAGGTGTACAAAATGACAAAAAATATCTATAAAATAGACCTAAAAAAATATCTACAAAATACATCTTGAAATGACGACAAAATGAACATAGTAGCTCACTACAGCATTACTACAATCTGGAGAAAAATTTGGGTCCCCATCTTTATTGTCA
Organism: Stenodema calcarata; assembly: GCA_963920205.1. Lineage (NCBI taxonomy): Eukaryota > Metazoa > Arthropoda > Insecta > Hemiptera > Miridae > Stenodema > Stenodema calcarata. Next base: position 23,805,670 of record OY986056.1, on the reverse strand, counting down.
AAGTCCGAATCTGATATAGCCGCAGGAGTGGATGGTCTCTCCTGATCCGTGTTCCGAAATGGACCATAGAATTGAGGAAAAAAAAGAAAGATTTACCTCACCTTGAAACAGCTGAGGTTGACACCACCAGTCTCTCAACAACTAACTGAAAGGAATTTACGGAGGCTCTCAGGGCTCTCATGAGCTCCAGTGTTGCCAACGCAACCCCTTCAACTTCCCTCGTGGAACAAAAAAGCCTACGTGTCATGCAAAGGGTTAATATCTACAAAAGCTATATTGTAATAGCGCTGGTAGAATAAAGTTGTGAGAAGTGAGTTAGACCTTGTGGGATCTAAATAGACAAAATACACAATTCGTGAAAACGAATATACTCGTACAAATCAAATGGAATAAAATACCAGCTATTGGTGCTAGTGTTGTAAATACGTATTGTCAGGCGTTTCTCTTGAAAAGTATGTTGCTAGGCCTTCATGTTGAGGAGTACCACGTGGTGTTGGAGTCGCCGATTGTGAATCACATTCCCAACTTCAATAATATTGATATTATATCTGTCGGCTGTGAGTTGGCTAAATGTTGAGCTCTGAACCTCCAAACTTGCAGTTAAATCCTTACCAACATTTTTCTTTGTTTTGGCTCTTTACTACAACGCGGCAGTAAACTCGTTCCGCATCATCTTTAAGAGAAGGTGAATTTTTTCCTTTCACAATTCTCATTTTTTCACAAGTTTATTTGGACTGTTAGTCAGAACGCTCGGTAAAAATCAAACTGGTTTGAACGCTCGAGTGTTTCTTCGGTCGCAGTCAAAGTAAACGCGTCCTGCTTTTTCGTCTGAATTCGCATCCACTGGCCGTAGCCTAAGGCGAAGTACAAACCGTTTACTCAATATTTGTGAAAATCGGTTCCAACCCTGATCCCTACCACAAGCCTAATTATTCGGAGTTTGAACTGATGGTGGTTACTGTTCGTGTTACTGACTACCACGCATTTGTATTGTGGAAATATGATTGATATTGATATAAATATTTTTGATATAAATAAATTTATTTTGGACTGATGGTGGTCACTGTTCGTGTTACTGACTACTAATGTGGAACATAATTTATAATATTTAGGCTGTCCATGGCTTTCATGTGACGTGTAATATTATTACGAAAAAACTGTCGCATGAAGCCGTGAACAGCCTCAATAAATCATATTCCACATATTCTACCATTCATAAGTCACCTGAAAGTGAACAGGTAAATTGTTCATCAGGTAAACTGAGCAATAAGTTCAAATGTAGATTACGGTTGTTAGAGTCTAATCGTTTACTCGGGGGTGCGGTCGGACTGAGGGGGCGATGCTGCTGATTGAGATTCGCCTTCTCTCTACCGAGTAAAGCCAAAACTGGTGTAGTTGAGCAAGCTGCCGCTAGAAACCCTTTCACTGTCACTGGTAGTCGATCAGGGTGAGTTTGTACCGCACATACCTACTACCTCCATATTTCAGTGTGTACAGTGGAACTTCTCTACAACGGACAATTCACGATATTCCAGTGGTTTTCTTACTATTGACACGTACTTCAACTTCTGCATAGAGAACACTCACTGTAACTCAACACTATGCACTATACACTGGGGAGGAGGCACTTGGAGTTAAGACTAGGTAATAACAGAAGGGAATTTGGAACATTACAACGGAAATTTATTGAACGATTTGAAAACGATTTCTGAAGACAAACTTTTTTTGGGACACAGCATTTTGAAAACACCGATCGAAAAAAATGTTGAGATTCAACTAGCTGGGTTCCCTTGAATTCCCACGAGTAGAATTGATTATGAACAAAAATGTCCCCTCCCATTTCGTTTATTAAGGGCCTAAATAAGAGAAAACTGGCTCAAATTTGCACAATTTCAGTTTTCAGCAGAAATTGGAGGAATGTTGCTTGGAAGGCAGGCTAGGTACACTATTTCGTGACGGAAAAATTATGAGTGGGCACATTTACGTTGCCTTGAATGGTGAAAATCAGTTCAACTATAATATTGAAACATCTTTTATTATATTCTACCAGTATAGAAAGGTCAAAAGACCAGCTCGGTCATTATTGTAGGTATCTAGTTCACTCATGCAGTCTCCAAACAAAAAATATACCTACCTATATTATATGAAAATATAATATAGAATATTATATAGACAGTCAGTAATCTCCAAAATTGTTGTTTATAAATTCAAACATAGGTAGATTCAGTTTTTGATATTCCGAAAATCCCTCCTCGATTTCATCCTGGCTGTCATCCTCTTCAATTTGAGCCTCCGGTGTAGGGACTAGAGGGAGGATGCGTTTCCCTTGACTTCTGAATATCTTCCTCTAGAAAGAACAGAACGAATAATAGGTATATAAGTTACTATTGGAAACGCCTAAAAAAACGAGATTTGATTAAGAAATTAGCTAAAAGAAGCCTGGAAACGTGCTGGTAAGGGAGACATGTTGTTGACCATAAATGCCCAACGTTGCTCCGGAGCAACAAACGTGCTGGTAAGGGAGACATGTTGTTTACCATATATGCCCAACGTTGCTCCGAAGCAACAATGCTTCAAACCCACTAAAACGACCTATATTTATATATTTTCTTGGGGTAAACATGTTTTCCCCATAGATAGATAGAGGAAAAAGTCACCAAGTCTAAAACAGTGATATTGAATGAAATAAAGAATAAAAACGTTCGACAAAATTGCGTCCAGCCATGATGAGTCGCCAAAGATGGTCCCACTCCACGTTTTAACACTTTTATCGTTATCTGTAATGTTCTGATAACCTCAAATGGCGCCATTGTTCTAAGCTCATGAAGGTGAAATGCCACAACATAGCACATATCCTTACTGTACAATTGAAAATCGGCCTTCAGAACCAATGTTACTTGGATTCAACAGCGGGTAATTAAGGGTTAAACCAAAGTATAATACAACACATTATGCAGGGATAGAATAATTTTTCGCTTCTTCAGTTTGTGCAATTTTTACTGTTCATACATTCAGCTTGACGCTATAACTCGTGAGAGGGCATCCGCTAAGCTGCCATGATGAGCCCAGGGGAGGCGCTATGGCGAGCACTTCTCTACATATATGTACATAGGACTATACATACATAGGACTATTATAGGACACCTATACATAGGACTATTTCGTATCTCATCGTTGTCTTTGATAAGAGACATCTTGCTGTATATCATACTATGTTGACTTGGACTTTGAATGGAGTTGAACTCTTTGAAGTTTGGGGCTTTCACAATGCTAACTAAGAAATTAATCAAGTTAAAATTGTGCTAAGAATACGGCGAACTACGAGTTACTTACTACTCGTAAAAGTTACTTTGATGTTGGATGGTTAATTGAATGAGTCTTTCTGACAATAATTGATTTAAATGAACACACATGAAATCACAGTGGTAGTAGGTGCTAAGGATCTAAACTGCTGTACTACCTACACCGTATTCAGTTCTACTCGAATTTCAATCTCACGCGTGTATGTCTTCGTACTTGTATTTTGCTCTCAATAAAATATAGCATATTAAAGTATGAGTTTACATGATGAGTAAGACAGAAGAAAATCATTGTATGGTAGAGATGTACCTACGTCGTATGGCGTGCAAATCATAAATGTCAAGTTTTGAATCATCCGCCTGTTTACATCGAAATATTTACCTTATCGTGTTATCAATCATTAATTTCATAAATTTGATGTTTCACAGAAATGGAGCGAGACATGGGGATGATGACCAAGAAGGCTGTTTTGGTATTCATTCACGGTGAATCTTTTTCTTGGGGGTCTGGTAACCCTTACGACGGAAGCGTTTTGGCCTCTTACGGTGACATTATTGTCGTTACGATCAACTATCGATTGGGTGTACTAGGTGAGTTTGTCTGATGTTTATTTCGTAATGATATATTCAATGTATATTATACATATTTATGTATTCAAGTATAATTATTACACTTTCATGTTCCATGGATCTTATCATTCTATTAAGACTTGTATCAGAAATTCGTCCGATAAAAAAACGGAAAATTGGCTCAAAACCAATTTTTTTTTTAATTAAAAAAGCACGTAATTACGTTAGAAATTTTGGCTACGAAGTAGGCTTTTGTATCTATTGTTGGGATCAAACGCTAGCAGCGACGTTCGATCATATCTTCGAAGAAATCTCATAGCATAGGGCCCTGTGTACTTCAAAGAAACCATCCAGTTAGATTATTGGAGATTGACTTTTGAAGCATTCGAGCCAGAAACCACCACTCTTCCTCGAATTCATCTCTATATTGAGATAGTTCATTTCAGGGCTCAATGATGTTGTACGTGATAAACAAAAAAAATCTTCCTGAAAAGTATGGAAAGAGAACTCAAATTATCCATAAGACTCCGAGTTGTGAGGTATCAGAGATGTGGGAATTTACTGAAATACCCACATCTAGCCTTGGATGGGAATACCGGAAGGCATTATTCCATACAACAGACTACGAAACATGGCCCAATTGTATCCATGACATTACTTAACGATCCCCTTGAACAGGAGCGGGCAACCTGGCAAATATTTAAAGCCCGCGAAGAATTTGAACATTTTGAAGGAAAAAAAATAGATTTTTATTAAATTATTTCCTTCAAAATATAATTAAATAAACAAGTAAATTTACCAATAAATGAAATAGCATAATTACATACTTTTTTCATGTTCCGAGTGTATGTGTAAAGGAATTACGAACTGCTTGTGATCCTAAGAAAGGATAAACTGACATCTTTGGGATAATTCTGTGTTATGGAGACTCAATGAGGAGACCCCTAGAAAGGAAAAGTCTAACAGATGAAAAATTTGTATACCAAAATCCGTTTCAAATCACCCTGAATTCACTGCCATAAGACACCAAAAACCATATGTATAAATATATTTATATGTCATTCCAGACGATAACTCTCGATAGAATTGAGATTAAAAGTTCCAATTTGCACGAAAAATCTATCTTTTCAATCGAAAGGCTAACTTCCTTGATGGGATTTTGGCGAGTTGGGGGAGGGGGGATTACCCATAAATTCAAAAAATGAAACAGTTTGACATGAGACACCTCATTTCATGCTGAACACGATTGTGAACTCAGAATCGCGATATCTTATTCCGTTCTCAAACTGGAGCACTTTGAAGATGAAGAAACGAGGTTGTTACTTGAGATGTTCTTCACGGTTCATCTGTTCTAATCTGATGACGGAATGAGATAAGTATCGCAATTCTGTCTTCACCATCGTGTTCAGCGTTGGAAAATCTATAAACTGAGGAATTAGTCGGCAAAAAATGGAGACAAAATTTGTTACGTAGGTATCCAATACTCTTCTGGTATTCAAAACATTTTTGATTCCGGCCCTTCCACCCCAAATTTTACATTGCATAAAACTACTCCTGATACTTACTGCTTCAAAAATTCGCTCATACGATCATGCTGCATGACAGGAACTTTTTTCCTTTTGGTTTATTATCTTCGATAATGAACCATTGGAATCGCCCAAAGAAAAAAAAATTTTAACCCCCCCTCAAAATTTGTTGGTTTACGTTTCAAGATACGTAGATTCAGAAAATCGAATAAAAAAAAATCCGTCCGTCCGCCGTACGCCGTACGCCGTACGACCACAATGACGGCTCAAAGATTGTGCCTCACAACCCGATCGTGAATCAAACTGTTGAAATACAGGTCCATTTTCATACTAACAAGCTCTTTGGAACATCATATGGCTTAAGTGATGTCGAGTTTGTTGTTCTGAGGTGCGTTTCGTGCTACGGAAATGAAGGTAATTTCGAATGTTTGTTAGTAGGTACTTCTTTTATAGAAAAATTATTACCGACGTAGTATTAAAAACCCCAGAATTATATCGTATTAATTAATCATAATTAATAATAATTATTATTAATAATAAATACGAATTATCAATACCTAACAATAAATTATAATAATTTTCAGTAGGTACTTACTTGATAAAATTGTTAATAATTTGTTGGTTTACGTTTCAAGATACGTAGATTCAGAAAATCGAATAAAAAAACTCTGCAAATTCTTGACACAATGGTTCATTATCTTCTTTGTACAGATCACCCTTCTGTCTAGATCACTAGGTCTAAATGTCTAGATCCTAAATCATATAGAACGGTATGTTTTTTGGTTTATTATCTTCGATAATGAACCATTGGAATCGCCCAAAGAAAAAATTTTTTTAACCCCCCTCAAAATTTGTTGGTTTACGTTTCAAGATACGTAGATTCAGAAAATCGAATAAAAAAAAATCCGTCCGTCCGCCGTACGCCGTACGCCGTACGCCGTCCGCCGTCCGCCGTCCGCCGTCCGCGCCACTTTGCCCAGTTAGCGTTGAGTTAAAATTACGACATTTTTTTTATGGGTTTCGACCAACCCCACAATGGTCCTCGAAACTTTTCATAACCCTAGGTCAAGGGGAAGGGGTTCAAAACGAATTTTGAAATTTTGAAAATTTCATATCTCGAAAAATTCATATAGAACGGTATGTTTTTTATTTCATATTTAGATAGAGTTTGTTCCGTAGAATTTTTTAAGACCATCCGCAGCTTTGTACGACCAGCCGTTCGTTCACAATGACGGCTCAAAGATTGTGCCTCACTACAGGATCGTGAATCAAACTGTTGAAATACAGGTCCATTTTCATACTAACAAGCTCTTTGGAACATCATATGGCTTAAGTGATGTCGAGTTTGTTGTTCTGAGGTGCGTTTCGTGCTACGGAAATGAAGGTAATTTTAATGTTTGTTGGTAGGTACTTCTTTTATAGAAAAATTATTACCGACGTAGTATTAAAAATCCCAGAATTATATCGTATTAATTAATCATAATTAATAATAATTATTATTAATAATAAATACAAATTATTAATACCTAACAATAAATTATAATAATTTTCACTAGGTACTTGATAAAATTGTTAATAATTAGTGATAATTAATAATAATAATTAATCTAACATTTACGATCTAGACATTTAGACCTAGTGATCTAGACAGAAGGGTGATCTGTACAAAGAAGATAATGAACCGTTGTGTCAAGAATTTGCAGAGTTTTTATTCAAAGGAGCAAAATGAGAATTTTAATGAAATTTCGTGATTTTTGAGTGCGGCTCCCTAAGAATCGATGAATTTACAAATTTGGAACTATTGGCACACCACGGAAAAAAGTTTGCCAACCCCTGCCCTAGAACCTGTCCCGGAGACAAAGTCCTATCGAATTCAAGAGAAACCGGATTAGGCTTTTGAGCGTTAGGTGCCTTGATCTCCACGTTTGCCCATGCGTAGACTAAATCCTACATCTAATCCTATTATAGTAATTGAGAGAATCGAACTAACACAGTTCAATTAATCGGAGAACTGACAATAAACTATCAACTCGATCTGTCGACTCAATTAAGCCCTCGAAGCATTGTGTTATTGAAGATACCACAAGTCATACCACTTCAGTAAATTGAACAATACAAATTCAAACCCTGGGACTTCCAAAGACAGTATAAAGAGACAGTAGCCCACCCGATCATGATATAATATTATTATATTGGGATCATTAGTACGTAATGTATTTAAATATTGAACAGAATATTACGCTTCGTATCGCGATGATTGTGGCGATGTACCTCTTGCTACTATTCAAATAAATGTGAAGCTCCTTGGGTGTCTCGATGATACGTGTACTTCATGATACGTGTCTCGATTGGAGAAATACGATGATGAACTTGCTAACAACATTTGTCCCAAGACGCTGTGGTGATGCGCTTACTCTAATATAACAAAGTTTATTACCACGGGGATTGATATTTTACGAGTCAAACTCCATGTAATGTTTGCTTTTAGTGTGGACGCAGGTGGCTCTAGCAGTCGGGTTTGCAACACACTTTCTTTACGAGCGATAAAAGTACCACGAATTCACATTTGCTCCACCTCACTCTATCTCTCTCGCTTTCATTCCAGCAAACAACGTTGTTCCTTCGGTGTTCATCTGTATTCATCTGATATTGTTAATTATGCTATTCCGGGGCATTCAAATGGAATTAGTTGATGGTATGAAAATCGTTGAGGTTTCCGTGTATTTCATCACACGTGTTTCGAATAGTCAGGGTGTAATTATAATTTTACATTATAAATTCCAATCATACAATGAATTCCAATGTGCGGTCGTAACATCATCGTATCATACCGGTGGTAAAGGGGAATGTGCACTGGAAGCTTCATTGTTTTTCGTTAATATACCTTCGCCCATATTTGTCAACCGAAGATCCTCCAAGTTTGGTTTATAGTTCCAATAAATATATATATCACTTCAATGTTCATGTTTTCCTTCTCCTTGTAATTGAAAGTACCTACATTGCTGTATGTAAAGAATAAGTTAACTGTCTAACCCGTTCAATTCGGCCAAAAAAAATCAGTTTGATGACCTGCTTCATGGCTCAAATATCGGCCACTGGTGCCTTTATATTTTGCTGCGTTCTTTCGGTAATGAAACGTATACCTAGTTAGTAGCGGAGGAGAAAAACAATGAACAACAGAAGATAAGTTTCATGAGGGGACCGCTGGGGCTCGAAGCGAGGGCTTACGCAGGCTTCTAAATCTTAGCACCAGAGCCAAATCATTCAAGCTAACTTTTGACATTTTCATGTCTTTCATATGGCACATAACTCAAAAACCGTTACGAAAAATTGTCCCGTTACGAAAATTGACTACGAAAATTGTCCCAAATGAGATTCTGACGATTTCCGTGCACAACCGAGTCGTTGCTAGGGGAATAGTACTTCGTCATTTGTCATCGGACAAAACCCGTTCACCATTCGTTGAAAACCTCTCGATTAGAACTCTCGAACTAGAATACATTCATCTTGTTTGTCGCCCTTTGAAAAGCTGAGATATGCGCATGACTTGATACGAAGTTTGTTTGCACACAACATGAAAATGTCTCAATGTGTTGCAGACTCGTATGCAAGCGTTTACTTTGGCTTTTACTGTTTTCGTTTGTTTCGATGTATTTGAGTTGATAATTACTCTTCTCGAAGGTCCATTCGAATTCAAATAAACACCTCGATTCAATATGAAGTCTACTTTTTTCGTTTGTTTCGATGTACCAATTTGAGTTGATAATTACTCTTCTCGAAGGTCCATTCGAATTCGAATAAACACCTCGATTCAATAGGAAGTCTACTTTTTTCGTTTGTTTCGATGTATTTGAGTTGATAATTACTCTTCTCGAAGGTCCATTGGAATTCAAATAAATACCTCAATTCGATATGAAGTCTACTTTTTTCGTTTTTTTCGATGTTTTTCTATGTTCGTAGGAAACCGACCCGTTGTCGGCCGTTTCACAGCCTCGGTACGTGGTCCCACAACGGCGGGGGAGTGATTATAAACGACCGAAAGCAAAAATTCGTCGAAAGGAAGATTCGCCGACGTCTTCTTCAGCGTTGCCAGCTTCAGTGCCGACGTCATCGGTGCCTCGCCAGAGTACTCGCATTATAGGCAAGCTACACTAGACGGCCACCACGTACTCGTCCGGCAGAGTGTAACTTGCCTATAATGCGAGTACTCTGGCAAGGCACCGATGACGTCGGGTGGCTTACGCGTCTGGGTGGCTTACCCCCAACAGGCGTCAAAACGTCGGCTCAATTGAGTGTCGGGCATGAAAATATAGTGTCGGCTCAATTGAGTGTCGGGCATGAAAATATTGCGTCGGCTCGATCGAGCGTCGGGCATGAAAATATAGTGTCGGCTCAATCGAGCGTCGAGGCGTCGGGCCCTATCAGCGACGCCTCGACGACACCTTTCTTGAGGTCCGCATCGTATAGACTCTATTGTGTCGTTATTCGTTATAGGCAACGTTTCACGCATTCGTTTTCCGTCACCTATTACCGGGTATTAATATTCTTACTCTATAGTATATTAATACCAGGTAATAGGTGACGGAAAACGAATGCGTGAAACGTTGCCTATAACGAATAACGACACAAACGATCACCTTTGCTTTTCTTAAATTTTAAGAAAAGCAAAGGTAATCGTTTGTGTCGTTATTCTTATTCTTATATTTTTTATTTTCTTATTCTTATATTTATTCTTATAAATAGGCAACGTTTCACGCATTCGTTTTCCGTAACCTATTACCTGGTATTACATCCAAGCCAACCTATTGCCAGTTAGTGGTTATCACGGAATCCCATAGTGCGGACCGGGGAGAGGTGTGCGGCCGGCAACAAAGCGGCCCTCAAAGGCCTTTCACCCAAGTTCTCATAACAGTTATTTCAGTAATAGAGGTTTTCTGGTAATAGGCGATCTGGTATTCGGTTACTGGACAGTATTACGTTATTTGAAGCGGTTACGTTAAATATTCCCCACCCCTAACTCATAAGCGACCGAAACATGCGGTCCTAGAATTGAAATCCCATAAGTCTCAAATAACAAACTTTGCGGTTGATTGTGGAGCTTCATATGCACACTCAGGTTTTCAGTACTTTTAGCAAAGAGGTTTTGATTGGAGCAGCTAAGATTTAGCTACAAATCCATTAAATTTGCGGTTCCTGCTAATCATTCCGTGTTAAGGGGAATTACCAACATCAGCTACTACTTTATTTTTCTCCGGGTGGAGTGGCCCGATTCTGCCCACCACCGAACTTAGCCTTTCGATTGCCAAGACAGATTTTTTGTGCGAGTTTTATTATCCAAGAATTATCCAGAAAATTATCCAGAATTTTCTCAAGTCGCTAGTAACTATTTTGATGATGGAGAAGGTGGGTAGACTTCCCTAGAAACAGTAGTCATAAGCCGCTCCTCTAAAAAAAAAAAAATATTTAATTTAACGACATTTTCAGCAATATTTGGGACCCAAAACTTCAAATGCGTTTTCCCAACAGTTAGGATTTTTGACTTGTCACACTCCTATTCTGGAGGTGCGATATCTCTTTATATTAAATAAATTTTATACATACGGTTTTTGGTGTCGTTTGGCAGTGAATTCAGGATGGTCTGAAACCGATTTTGGTATACATTTTTTTCGGAAATTCGCTAAAAAATGTTCTTATCTAATATTTTAAGGAAAACGAGTAAATTCTATGGCTTTGACTGTTTATTTATTAACCTGGACAGAAATTAGGGCCATAAGGCCCCCCCCCCCCCTACCACTGGCAGGAAACATGATTACACAAATGTGTATATAAAAAAAAACAGACTTCATAATTTTGCCCTTAGGGTTCTCTTCACTCAAAGTTCCTCAAAGTATCCACTACACATATTCATGTTTACTTTGAGGGCGTGTGGGAACTACCAACGAGTATGAAGTGAAGTGGTTGATGCAATATGGATGATCTTAGTTTCTAGCAATCAAGCTATCGAAAATTGGATCAAGACATTCACAAACCTCCGGTTGGTCTTATGGCCTCGAGAGCTTCCAGCCTGGAAGTGAAGAGACGATGGGAACTAACTTTTTGGCGGAAAGTGAAGGGGTAAAAGAGAAAAAAAAAAGGCGAAAGAGACATTACGGGGATGGAAAAAGAGGGTTTAGAGTTCTAGTTTAAAAATATGATGCAACTTAGCGCCGCCTTAAGTGCATAGACACTCTCCATTTTCTTTTACACCTCTCACTCCAGCCTTTTAGAGCGCCTGTATTGTTTATCCCTAAGGGACGTCCTTATAGGACAGACTGTTATCAGTTTGGAAGGTACTGGCGAATCCATTTCAGAACTTGAACATTACGACGGACGGATTTGGACGCCAATGAGGGATTGTGAAACTCGAAGAGTTGAAAACATAATCCCGTTTCACTTTTAATTACGTTTTGCCACTAAGTAATTCTAATTATGTTGCAAAAATGACGATTTTCGCCAAATTTTCATCCTCAGCTTCATTAAAATGCAACCAAATTCCACTTTACGGACGCCATTTTTTTCAAAACAGTCTATATAAAATATAAATAATCTAAATATAAAATAATCTAAAGGTATAATGTATAGAACCACCCTGTAGGTATATTATACATAAAAGGTGGTTCTCAAAGAATGGATCCTTAACACCCTCCCAATTTTCGTCACAAAAAAGGGGGATCTTTATTTCAAACGGTGTCCCCTATAATTTTTGACGAGGAATTCAAAATTTAAATTCGCGCATGCGCGAAACGCACACTAATTTTTTTTTTTTTCAAGTGGGAACCCCATTATTGCAGATTCGGATTTTACGTAAAATTCCATAAACATTTGAAACCTCAATCGACTTTTTTTACGGTGCGAACCCTACCAGCAAGCGTCAATATCGCTCTACTGTGAAATTGCGCAAAAATCATTTTTTGAATTGATTTTTGGGAGCCCAGAGTGTGACAAGAGAAATGCCCTTATTTTTCGTCGCTGAATCACGTGGTGATATCAGTTTGTTTATTTGACTTGACTAAACCGAGTTTACAGCCTAGTTAAAGCGTAGAATCCGATTCAACAATGAAGAATACGAGTTCCCATTTGAAGAAACAAAGCGAGCGCGCGAAAACGTAATATTTGAAACCTTGTCAAAAATTAAATTATGTTTATTAAGAACTAGTAATAAATATGATAGTATAAAATTTTCATATTTAAATTAATATTTTAATTTAATATGATGAACCACCTTATCAATATATAAATATGATTTTCAGCGTATTTTGGCAATGAATTCAGGGTGTGTAACGGATTTTACTGTGAAAATATTTCGGAAATTCGAGTATTAAACATTTATGACCTAGAAAAATTGCTTCCTTTTCTTCGAAAATTCGCTAAAATTTCAATGTTTTCGAAAATTTGATCTCATACCCATGCTGCATGACTGCCGATTTATCATATCAATCAATCAAAATTTCCCACAACATGTATGTAAGCGTACTTTATAAACTACTTGTACATTCGGAGTAAATGTTCGAGGAAAATAAGCACCATTACTGAAAGGTGCATGGGATCTGTCAGATTAACAGTCCGGAGAAACGGAGCGTTTTAATCGTCAAGGGACAAAGTGAATATCCCGGCGTGATCGAAATTGCGTTCAGCTCCTTTGATCTTCGCTTTGGGAAGGTGACAATGTCGTCATTCAGTGTCCTGATATATCTACTATTCGGGATTCAGATGGAGGTTCAAAGGCATACTTGGAAGGTATTTAGCCAATCACGATTTCATCGAAACCCGTTAGATTGCTCGCTCCATAAGTAATCGAATTTGTTTCAGATCCACTTGATAAGTCACTAATTTACCGACCAATTTCTTTGGTTTGATGAAATAATTCCGCAAAAGTACTTGATAGTGTCATTGTTGTAGTTGGATGTCTGTTAGCGCAAGTCAACTTGACTGGCATGAACAAGGAGCACCAAACCCAGAGGTAACTCCGTTAGTAGGTGTATTGAAACACGTACGTACGTTGAACATGAGATGCACATTTCAAACTTCCCACCGCTCAAATCATGCCTGATTACATCATCTCGTTGATTTTATGAGGTTTGCAAAGGGCCTTAACCGGACACAGGTGTAGAACCACAGTCTACACGGTAGTTTACTAATTGGAGAGCAGGGAAACTCAGTTAGGCTCGTCCCTCAAGAGTTGAATCCCCGTATTAGAGATACCCCCCCCCCTCTCTCCTCGCTCCATCATCGTGGCTCTGCACAACATAAACAACTCATTAGACTTCTCCAACTGCTTAGTCCAACGAGAGGGTTGGAAGGACAGAGGGTTTATTATGATGAGCGTGAGTCGAAAATTTTATTTTGAAACAAACGTGAAAGAAGGTTTGGCGCATCTGTCTCTCCTTATAAACGGGGCCTTAATGATACCAAAACATATCCGTAGAACGAGCTTTGCCATTGCACATGCGCATATGTGCGCCGTTTCTTATCAAAGTATCACGGTTCGGGCGAAAGTACTGAATGTCCGAAGGATTTATACGATACTCATAGAGGTACATTAGCACACCAGGTCTTCCATCTACCCTAATTTACGAATTTCAAGGGTAAGAAGAGGGAAAACAATACTTCAAAGTCTTAAAAGACTTCAAACATTTCCTTCGGTGTTGGAAACAAAACATTTGAGTGGAAATTCGCGTCTCTCCGATTATGGCATGAATGCAGGGTTTGCCAACCTTCTGAATGAACGTAGATCGGATTGAATAAATTTATTGATCAAAATTATGTAAAAATTATTTTGAACTAAATCTCAATCGATTTGGCTAATCCACAGCCAAAAATACGTGAAGAATCCAACATTTACTAATTTCCGAAAACATCAAAGTTGAACGGTGGTCAGAAAAATTAGCGTGGAGTCGCGCCTGTTTGAGGATCGATATGAAATTTATTGGGTTTTCGAATGAGTGTAGCACACTTTGTCACTTTTCCAAACGGTTCTCGAGTTATTCGCGATTTTTGGTTGAAAAACGTGGGTTTTACGTTCTGCATTTGCAGAAAGTTACAAATTTCTCTAATTCTCTTCCACACCAATTGTAATGATTCTCAACAACAAAAATTTGCATAATTCCCAAGGAAAAATTCAACAAATTTTTTAAATTCAAAACATTTTCGAATTTTTTGATGTTTTGAATTTTTGAACCATCACCATATTGAACCACCATCAAATTGAGGAAGTATCACTGAACTAATGCAAAAAGATGTGATATTTCCAAAAACAATTCCGTTGTAAAAACTGGCCCGCCAAAAAACCTCCTCAGCCGCAAAAAGGAATGATATCCATTTTGAAGTCGAAGCACCGAGCATCCTATATACGTGGCTGGCGGGCAAAATGGATATCATTCCTTTTTGCGGCTGAGGAGGTTTTTTGGCCGGCCAGTTTTTACAACAGAATTGACAAACGTGAGGTAGGTACCTACCATCTGAAACCCTCTATTACTCAATAGACCTTTATTGGCATATACATTTACAATAGGCCTCTAGGGGCCCTTAAGGTTGTAAATACAAAACAAAATTACAAAATAAATAAAATCATGGCCTTTAAGAATTACATTAATTACAGAGTAAATGGCAAAGATAACAATTAAAAGAAAAAAATACAGCAACAAATCTGGTGGAAAGGGTCTGGATCTCAAAAACATATCCAAGGGGGCACCATGTTAAGGCGAAGCCACCCAGAGCCCCCGGAATTGCCGAACGCTCTAGGCCTGGGCCAACTAGTTAAACAGTCAAGCAACGGGAAGCGAGTTTGGTGTAATACCGAAATGTTGTTCGATAAGGCCACGGAAGACAGAAAGCTCGGAGACTGATCGACAAGACAGGGGTAAGGAGTTCCACAACCTAGCCCCGGCAATCCGCAGGGATCTGCCCATTGAGATTGTACCACTGTAAGAGCGCGAAGTCTATTACATTTGTCAAACCAGGTTTCACGTACAATTTTATGAAAACCACTGGTACGCTGGTCAAAAGATAATCCATAGTACCACTAATCAACTATAATTCAACCTCGTTGATTAATTTAAGCTGTCCCTCCCACAAAGGAGAACCTAATAAGGTTAGTAACGAACATCAAAGTTCTAATGAGATTGGACCTTTACTTTATGCCTCCCGAAACTTGAAAGGAAATTCGTAAAATATCGTAATGAGAAAGTAGTCTCACCTTAATTTGTCTCTTTTCTTCCAGGTTTTCTGAAATCAAGCTCGAAGGTCAGCAACTTGGGTTTGCTGGATCAAATAGCTGCACTGAAATGGCTGAAAGATAACATATGGAAGTTTGGAGGGGATAACAACACTATCACTCTTATGGGACATCATACAGGTAATATCATCAGTGTAAATAAGAAGATTTCTTGGTAGGGTTGCGTGGCAGAAGTGATCAAGTCCATTTTTTACCGAAATTGCGTTTTTAAGCCTCCTCTACAAGGTAAGTATCCTCAATTACACGAAAAATGGATTCTAAAGGGCTCAAAACATACCGTAAAGTACACGATCCAGCCCTTTTTTACCGGACAATGATCAAGTGTCAAGTAGTCACTTTTGATAGCCGGAATATTGTGAATCCGCCTGGTTCAACTGAAGGCCATAATGACCAATTGTTATCATTAAATGATAACAATTGGTCACTATGGCCTTTTTGGCCACTATGGCAAATCTTTTTACTATAGTTTTGGTATAATTAGTATGTAGAAGCGCCTAACTCAAAGGTAGGAGCTTTACGCTCCGGATCGAGTGAAGAGGTCCAGTAGCTTCCGTTCACAGATCCTAGGCTTTCTTCTCTTTATGCCGTGTTTGTGATTTCGCCATTTTCCTTTCTCCTTTTTTCCACGAATACAAGTCTTATCATGTGCGCGAGCTGAAATTCAGTGACATGGACGACTTGATAAAACTGCCATGTTAATGACTAATAGACTGAAAAACACTGAAGGTTAAAAAGTCTCGTGGTTGAAGATCTAACGGTTGAAATTCACAAAGGGACTTCATCAACTTCAGCAACTTCAGCTACAACTACTTCTGTATAGTACGCTGGATCCATCAGGAGGGCCAAATTGTCTATCCAGAGACAATTGTCTATCCAAAGCAAAAAAGAAAGACCTACTGGACTACGCAAGACTGGTGCTATTCCTGCAGAATACCACAGTTAGGTAGTATAAGAACCTCCGGACAAGCCCTAGGGCCCTACAGCCCAACCTCCAGGGCCAAGCCAAGAATCGGAGTACGATGACGAGTGAACCTTCGGAGATTTTTTTATTCACCAATTTATGGACCTATAATAGATAGGTAGGTAGGTAATAACTTTTCTTATTTTCATCAAGTTTTTCATCGTGGTTTTAATTCAAGTTTTGATTATACGTCATATTTAAGCCTGCCTCTTCCGAGTCTAGAAGTGTGTTTGTTGAAAAAACAGTCTGAAACAGCGCAATGAAATAGAGCTTCTATTTCATTTCTCTGTTCACAAAACATCGGGAAGAGAACAAGAATTAAACCAACAATCAGACCCAAACAGCGCAATTCAGTATTCCAGCGCACATAGTCACTTCTGCCAGCCAAATTGAAAAAGGGAGTTTCAAAAATGTTTAGAGCGCCCTGGTGAAAAGAAGATTGTTAACAAATTTGATGTCTCTTGGTCACTTTTGCCAGGCAACCCTCGAAATGTTCATTACAATACATTACTAGGGTGTTCCTCGTAAATTTAAATGTTTAGAAAGAGGATTTTCGTTTTCTCTTACAGGTTTTGTTATGTTTGTAATAGGATATCTACATCTTGAAGTCGACTTCTTTGGATTTGTTTTGAAAAACCTAGAATTTGACTTGGAAATAAAATTTAATTATATGGGTGCCACTCAGCTATCAGTGAAGTTCTGAAGAGTTTTCAATTCTTTGCATTTCGCCGTCAGGCTCCTCTCTAATGAAGAGCCTGTCTCGGATATCTCCGCGTGGAGTAGTTTGGCGAGGTAAAAGAGAAAAGGCCCGCGGAAATAAATCCGCAAGACGGGAGCGGGACAGAAAGGAGAGACTCCAAGACTGAGAGGGCCTATTGGATTAGGTTAATCTACTAAATGGGTTACAAGTAATTGAATAATCCCTTCCTTGTCTGACTAGAAGGCCCAAGGCCAAACAAAGGAAGCTCCTCTTTCCTGGGTGTAGAGTTTGAAATCGGAGTAGATCTATTGAAGCGTTGGAAGAGGAGAAAAAATCTCCAGTTGGTTTTTTTTTTTTATTAATCAAAGAAGAAGAAATGAATAATTATGTAAATAACGGAAATTGTAAAGTCGTGGGCGATCGTAAAGTTCGAATCATTTTCGATTGCAGAACCTATAGAATAATAAAATAATAAATGTCTTTAGGCTACCCAAAACCACTCCCCTCCAATCGCCCATACATCTAGTAACTTCACTCTGTTTGTTAATTTCAACGTATTGTGGTCCATAGATCACTACCTACTACTAGTCATCAAATCACTTTAGTGAGTTCAGGGGTTTGGTCCTTTTCAGCCTTCGTACATTGCCACTGTGGTTTGTCCAGGAGGTTCAGTACTTCAACATTCCTGTGCTTTTGGAGACGGTTTTCATGGTCCGTTGTTCGACTTTAAGCAACTTCGTTCACCATTTCTACTTTGAGGTCGCGATGGAGAACATTCGTTCAAACATGCCAGGGGGCAATAACTATGCTCCTGAGAATTTTGTTTTCCGTCGTTTAGATTATATTCAGGTTGCTCCTCTTAGTGCAGCCCCAAAACTGGCAGCCGTAAGCCCAAATTGGTTTGATCGTATATTAGCATTTTGTTACGTATAGGCAGTTAGGATTTTCCCCCGATGAGCCAGTACATCTTCTTGAATTTTAGGTTGATTTCTTCCTTCTTCTTCTTTACGTGCCCCTTCTAGTGGAGCTTGGCGTCCAGAGTCATTCCAGGGTACTTTTTGGTCTATTGGTGGATACTATTCACGGATTTCTGTAGTTTCTCTCGAGGCTTCCTCAACTGTGGGATCAACTGCCAAGATTGCTGTGTCATCTGCGAACGTTGCTGTCACAGCTTCTGATGGTTTTGGGAGATCCCTTGTGTACAGTAGGTACTGGCCCAAGGACGCTACCCTGAGGTACTCCTGCTTCTATGTCTCTTTCCATTAGATAAGACACTAAAATCCTATAATACTGTGCAGGGAAATATCTTTGTAGCTTTGATTGAAGTCCCTTACGCCAGACTTTGTCCAACGCCTGAGAGACGTTAAGGAACACTGCTGAGCAGATTGCCTTCTCTTCGAAGCATTTCTCAATGACGCTTGTGATCCGGTGTACTCTGAATCCAAATTGGTGATCAGGGGTTAGATTTTAGGTTTTAATATCTTTAAGAGGAGTTTCTCATAGAGCTTGGATATTATTGGTAGAAAGCAGATGGGACGGTAGGACTTTTTGTCATGAGTTGGTTTGCCTGGCTTGGCTATCATTATTACCATCTGTCTTTTCTACCTTGTAGCATCCTCATCAGCAGTCTGCCTTGAAAACGGGATGAATGTTTCCTCGATGTAGTTTGCAAACAGATCTGCCTTTTCTTTTGCACTCGTCGCCCAATACTGTAATTGTACATTTAATTGTACATTCCAAACAGTACCACGTGACATTGGGTCAACAAATTCATTGGATATCCATGATAAGTGTATTCATTCATGAAAATTACTTACAATAATTGTAAGTAATGAAATTAAATGGTTATATAAATTATTTATATAACCATTTAATTTCATTTGAAGGTATTAATTAAACACCAGCACCTACGACAGTAATTTATATTAAGAGGTACCCACTAACTAATATTCAAAATTACCGTGTAATATGTTGAATCGAGTGCTACCGTGTATGAAAATATGCCGGAAGAACTAAAGCGGCGATGTTTTTTCAGTTCTACCTTTGAGCCCCGATTATTAACAAACGGTTGGTCGTACAGCGCTCCGGGATATTCGGTCATTTCGGATATTGGTTGGTACTTCTCGATATAAATAATATTGGCAATGGAGGAGTGATCTATTATAAGGTAACATATCCATTTTCCAAAAAGTTCAGGAGGCGATAAAAAAGAATTCCGCTTACCAGCCAAACAATTTTCCAGTGTTTTCTGGTTATAGTATTGAACGCAAAGGTATCCCAGGTTATGTCCCAGAATATGAAATATACAATACTCTAGGAGAAATCGCCACTTTGAATTTGGATACGTGTCATTTTGATGGAAAACCGGTGTTGTGTTGATAGCTAAAATGTCCTCCTAAACACCAATATTTCACCTCACATCTCCAAATCCAACTATACTAGCATAAAACTGGTGCGTAAACAAGGAGCGTAAGGGAAAAGTTGAAACTTGGTTCATGATAGAATAAACTCCTCTCTTGGGATTGAACATTGTGATACTTTATTACAGTGGCAAACGTGTTTCTTATTATATCTACTCATTGAATAAAAAATCAGTAAGAATATATTAAAAAGTATAAAATTATTTAAATTTCAAAATTCATATAGAGAAATCGATGAAAACTAAAGAATAAGGAAAGTTCTGTGTGTACTAAGTATCTCTTCCGAAATTGTTATTTGCAATAATTGAGTTCGTATGCATGGATTCTCTCTCATATATCGTTGGTAAAAAGATTAAGTTCGCCGCCATTACGAAAATGCTAAAGCCCTCGCGAATTCCTGCCTTAAGAATTAATTGGTGATTTCCAACGGGAGGCAATCACTTCATGGTAACTCGTTATAATGTATATTATACACACTCAGTTCTATATGATGAAAGAAGAAAAAAAAATGTTTTGGGACAAAGAAAAATATAAAATCGGAGTATGAAGGTTGGATTTCTCAGTAGAAATAAATGAATCAGACAAATTGGGACGTTCCATCGCGTTGTGAATTCGTGGGACTCGCCGCGCTCTGGCAGCTTGTTTTCGTAGTCGGATTACAAACAACGTGAGACTGGAACTTCCTTGGAAATTCGGAATTCAATTATAGCTTAATATTCGTGGCGCCTGTGTGGTAGTCCTCCTTGGTGAAGAGTAGAACTGGGAACAAACAAGAAACATAACAATTAGATTTAGAAGAATGTAACTAGCAAATATTGAACAACGTATTGAAAATACGTATTTTACGTATTACCACGAACAAATCTAATTGCTTCTACGTCGCGCTTTAAATCATTTTTAATAATTGAATTAAAATTCAATTCTATAGAAAATAGTGTCAAAAGATACAAGGGACAATTATGTAGTGAGTACCTTTTCAGTGTTATTCGGTACCTTTTAGCGAAGCAAACTATTGTTCTCTGTCCATAATATTTGAAACTCGAATTTCCGAAAACATTCTATACCAAAATCCGTTCCAGAACCTCCTGAATTCACTGTCAAAAGACACAAAAAAATCATATATATTCATACAGGGTCCTTAATTAGTGGATATTAATTTCAATTCTTCGATGTGAGGGATTTTGGAAATAAACTCAAAAACACTTGTTTCCTATTTTTTATCCTGCATTCAACTGCGCTATTTTCAATTTTTTTCGACTGGGCCCAATTGCACACCAACTTTGTTTTTTTTTTTTTTCAAATGACACCCTTTTTTATTTTAGATTTGGATTCTGCGTAAACTTTCAAGAAAATTTGACCCCTCAACCCTCGCCAAGATGGGCCGAAATTCAAATATTGTGTAATCCCAAGTGTGGCACATGAAATTTCATTATTTTGATTTAGTCTAGCGGCAGCTACAAAATGGGGGGCTTTGTGGTGAATAAATCACAATTTTCCGAATTTTGCTGCAGAAACAAAAATCGGTCCCAGCAATCGAAAAGCTAAGTTCGTAAATGGGCAGAATTGGGCCATTTTATGGGGTGTTTGTGGGAGTTTGAAGGGGGAAAAATACCCATAAATGCCCAAAATGAAACAGTCTGATACGTGACGCCTCATTTTTTCACACTGAACACGATGGTGAAGTCAAAATCTCAAGCTGGAGCACTTTGAAGATGAAGAAACGTGGTTGATACTTGAGATGTTCTTCATGGTTAATCCGCTTTAATCTGATAACGGAATGAGGTATAACGGAATGAGGTAGGTAACTCGAACTTCACTATCGTGTCCAACGTTGAAAAACCTAACACCTGAGGGTGGTTTTGGGGTGTCTTAGGGAGGGGGGGAAATACCTATTAATTCCCAAATTAAACAGGCGACACGTGACCCCTCATTTTAAAGGTTTTTTTATATACCACATTTCCGTTTGTTAAATGTATAATATTTAAGAAGTAATATATAATAATTACAAACTAAAATGCATTACAGAACGGACGCACTGGACGGATGAGCTGGGAGAGAAACGATCCTTGACAGGTCACTGACAGACAATAAATAAAAGATAATAAACAAAAGAACGTTGCACTCATAATTGTAAAATTACATTTTTAATTTCATAATAATAATTATTATTCATAATTTTACAATTACTGTAAAATTACATATTTCAGTTCATAATTCTAAAATTACAATTTTGTAACTTGTGAATATATCTGTATCGTGCAAAATGTGTAAATAAGCGATATCGCCATTCCGTCTTCGTGTTCAGCGTTGAAAAATCCACAAGCAGAGGTGGCTTTTGGGGAGTTTCAGGGAGTAAAAAATTACCCTTAAATTCCCAAAAATGAAACATTCTGACAAGTGACGCCTCATTTTGAAGTTTGTTTTACCCTGAACCCGATGGTGAAATCAGAATTTCGATATTCCGTTCTCACACTGGAGCACTTTGAAGTTGAAACTTGTCTGCTCTTCGTGTTTCATCTGCTCTAATCTGATAACGGAATTAGACATCGCCATTCCGACGTCGTGTTCAGCGTTGAAAAATCTATGAACTGAGGTGTTACTCGGCAAAAAAAGGAGACGAAATTCGTTGTGAAACAGTTATTTCTTCGAAAAGTCGCTCTTATAGCCGTGCTGCATGACTGTTTTTTTGTTAGTTCCTCCGCTTCCATTTGCCGTGAAGAGAATTACGAATGTCCCATGAAATCATTCATGAGATGAAATTCCCTTTGCGAAGGAAATTCGGAGATACGAGTATTTCTTCTTGGGACGGATACGACATGTGTGTATCTCAAATACTCGTACCTACCTGTTTCTATCAATAAAACGGACCTCACTATTGAAAGTAAGGAAGCGTTGTATTTATGTATGAACTGAAAATGTGTATTGTCGGGTAGGAAAATTTTTACTGGACTTGTTGAGGTCAGATTCGAGGAAGAAAATTGGTTTGTTCGACCAACTATCGAATTGTATGCACCATGTAGTGGTTTGAAAACGCCTAATGGAGCAATAAACTCGAATTACGTTCAGATTTAGGTGGATATCATTAGATCAGCAGAACCATGTTGTTTGATCGTACATTTAAAGGGTACCTGGCGTTGGGTACGTTCGGAGGATAATTCAGTTCTGTGAAGTTTAGCAGGTCGGTGTTGGATGAGAGGGTTGGTACTACCAACTTGGTAGAGCGTTTGAACTGATCTACATAATTATTGTCACGTTTCCACCTACCTCTTACTTCCATCATGGTACAAGTGACGCAGCCACATGACAGTATACGTTCCTGTCTGACCCTTCGCAATTAGACGCCTTCTGAGGGTCTCCCCCACGACCTTCCATACTAATGCGGTCTTAACTCATTCCCGATTGACAGCGGTGGCAGGGTCAGTGCGAACGGTCTGTTCAATAATCAAGAGTGTTCCGTTGGAACTAACCACCACTTCAACATCTAGTTGTCAGGATGTTATTCGTGTATTCTATCGAACACACAAATTCAACACACTATTCCATCCCCGTGTGAGGTGAGGCAATTTGAATATGAACCCCTCACAATCCCGATGAAAACCCACTGCTATTTGCTTTATTTGAGAATGACTTGGTCGATGAAATTGACTTTGGAATAAGGATGGGACCCTCGAACATCAAAGTTTTGTTGTATGCAGATGACGTTGTTATGACCCCTAAAAGAGCTGCAAGACAACATAGACGCACTACAGACTTACTTTGACAGGTGGGGGCTCATTGTCAACTTGTCTAAATCTAAAATAATGATATTCCAAAACGGCGCACGTCGAAGAGCACCTTCAGTCAGGAGGATGTCAGTCTAGTGCCTAGTAGTATGTCAGGGTGGGCAGTTTCTTCAACCAGGTTGACATACCCAACGTACGCTGCCAGGTGGCTGTTCAGACTGAGGACCGAAGTCAAAAATATGAATGGCAAATCGTATGTATTTCACTTATTGTGCTTCTGAGAGAGTTCCGGGTTCAAGCCTTGGAACATCCCAACTCCCTTTGCACACTGAAGCTCTGCATATCTTAAATGGTGGAATAGGCTGGCCCAAGCTGATTCAATACTACCGCTTTGCATGGAGATGCAGGTCATTTCTTGTTCAGCAGTTTAATTTCTAAATGTGGACCAGAAGAGTCTCTTTGTTTTTCCTTGTTTGATCATTGGTTTTAAAGTATTTATTTTTCTAAAACTGTCACTAATTATTAATTAATACGCTCAAACTCCAGCGGCTGGCCGCATGCAGCCATGCTGTATTGTTTATG
The DNA here is from genome assembly GCA_963920205.1 of Stenodema calcarata. NCBI lineage: Eukaryota > Metazoa > Arthropoda > Insecta > Hemiptera > Miridae > Stenodema > Stenodema calcarata. The sequence continues at coordinate 23,781,617 of OY986056.1, read as the reverse complement.
GGGATCGTTGTGGATATTTATGCAAGATGCAAATAATAAACATATTTCTATTCTATTCAATCCCAATGATAACAAGAAATGATTGAACGGTGGGTGCTTAGTCCAATATTGTTGCATTCGCAGAACCAGTGCGGGTAGAGTGTCATATCGTTATGATTGAATGACAGCACACCCACCGTACTTTGCGTATTTAGTAGGTTTTATGTGATTATCGACCATTTAAAACGTTCTCGTTGATCTTTCGCGTTGTCACAGAGTGTTGAGGTGATTTAGGCTTCAGCCTGAGATACATATCGTTGATAGATTAGGCCACACAAGGGTCGGGGTACTATGACTGTCAGGCGCTAATAGAGGAAAGGGGAGCTCCTTTCATAACCTTCGAGATAAGTTGAACGCCTTCCCGCCCTCATCTCGTCGTCAATGCCACCGCCGCGACAAGCTACGCCTTCATGTAATGTTCCCTCATACGATACTCACCACCTTACCGATACTCCCCGAGAGCGAAGATAACGCCTCGTAGAACAAGAGGGGTCAGAAAGTTGAGTGATTACTCCCCAATTTGTTAGCAGACGAGGATGTTGGGAACACCGTGTTCTACACTGTAACTTGTTTTGCTCTCTACGCCAGTAAGACATTCATGAATTTCACTCGGTTGTGGCTTCGATGATATACGTCAACCCTCGTGTTTGTTTGTTCTAGGAGCGGTGGCTGTTAATCACCTGATGTTCTCTCCGATTGTAATTGCGGATCCAAGTGAGTTTCAAATGTTTGTATTCATCAATTCTCCCTGCTCTGTTGTAGGGAATTTTCCATTGTTCTCTGTCCAAAATTTTCAAACCTCGAATTTCAGAAGAAATTCCTTACCAAAATCCCTTCCAGACCATCCTGAATTCACCGCCAAAAGACGCCAAAAATCATATTTATGTATATTTATATGATATTGTATGATCGAGAGTCTCACAGCAACACCCCACATCGCCACTCTTGGCAAAAATGAGTTATGCATACCATTCGATGCGTCTTCTCCCAGCGGATCGACCTAACTAAGTATAAGTTAGGTACGTAACTTAGGTAACACTACATCCCACGATTTATTTTACTGAATTACTCAGTAAACATAGTCATTGGCAGATGTTTTTTTTTACTCTGCTGAAAAGTTGCCGAAATGACGATGTGGGAAGTTGCCGTGAGACCCTCGAAATATTCAACACAATTCTATTATAATAATAATTATTATAATTATATTATAATTGTGATGAAAAGTTCAAATTTTCACAAAAAATCAATCTTGGCAATCAAACATGCTAAGTTCGTAGATGACCAGAATCTTAGAGTCACTCTAAGGGGGGGTGGGGTTATGGGGAGTTTTAGGGGGGGGGGGGAATTACCTACCCCAGAAATCCAAAATAAAACACTGACAACTGAAACCTCATTTTAATTTTCCTTCCATGACTTTTCTTCGATGTTATTGGAAAATATCGTCTATTTCCTCTGAAATACATTAACTTTTAGCGAATTTTCGAAGAAAAGGAAGCTATTGTTCTCGGTCCAAAATTTTTAAAACTCGAAATTCCGCAAAATTTTTATACCAAAATCCGTTTCAGACCATCCTGAATTCACTGCCAAAAGACACAAAAAATCATATGTACCTACTCGTATATATTTATGTATGTGTCATTCCAGACGATAACTCTCGATAGAATTGAGATAAAAAGTTCAAATTTGCACACAAAATCTGTCTTGGCAATCGACAGGCTAAGTTCGAAGATGGGCAGAATCGGGCCACTCTAAGGGGGGGTGTAGGGGAGTTTTAAGGGGGGGAAAATTACCCATGAAGTCCAAATTTGGAACAGTCTGACATGTGACACCTCATTTTAAAGGTTTTTTCATGCTGAACACGATGATGAAATCAGAATTGCGATATCTCATTTCATCTTCAAACTGGAGCATTTTGAAGATGAAGAAACGTGGTTTTACTTGAAATGATCTTCGTGGTTATTCTGCTCTAATCTGATTCCGGAATGCGATATCACGATTCTGACTTCATCATCGTGTTCAGCGTTGAAATGTGCAAAAGCTGAGGGGGGTTTGGCGAGTTTGGGTGGAGGGGGAGGGGGGGGGGGGGTCACTCAAAAAATGAAAGTCTGACAAGTGACACCTCATTTTAAAGGTTTTCACACGCTGAATAAGATGGGGGAGTCAGAATTGCGATCCCTAATTTCGTTCGCAAACTTGAGTACTTTGAAGGTGAAGAATACGTTCTTCATGGTTAATCTGCTCTAATCTGATGACGTAATGCGATATCGCAATTCTCACTTCTCCGTCGTGTTCAGCGTTGTAATGTCCAAAAGCTGAGGGGGTTTTGGGGATGGGGGGGGGGGGGTTGGAGGTTCACCGATAAATTTCAAAAATGAAAGGGTCTGTCAAGTGACACCTCATTTTTAAGGTTTTTACACGCTGAATAAGATGGGGGAGTCAGAATTTCGATATCTTATTCCGCTCTCAAATTGGAGCACTTTGAAGATGAAGAAACGTGGTTGTTACTTGAGATGTTCTTCATGGCAATCATGTTCTTTAATGAAGATGTTTTACATAAAACTAATTACTCCTTCGAAAATTCGCTCTTATAGTCATGCTGCATGACTGGTTTTTTTCATATTACGAAGACTCACACAATTTAAGGACTACCTATTTAAAATGACATTGATTGTACCCTAAGGACTATCTCAAATGACATTGACTGTCCCCCAAGGACAAATAAAATGTATTAAATTTTGTGAAAATTTCTGTGTTATTAATATTTTGTTAATAATTGCACTTCTATAATTTAGCTCCAGGGCTGTTTCAAAGAGTTATACTGATGTCTGGATCTGCTTTATCCAATTGGTCTGAGATGATGGAACCTGACAGGAACATGAAATCCGTTGCGAATCAGATGGATTGTGAGCTGATCACAGACGACAGGTGAATTATGTAAAATTATTTCCCTTTGTAAAAATAATTACCTTTGACTTCATCTGCCTTATTTTAGAAGAGACGTTCGTCGTGTTATTTTCTCCCTAACAACAAAGTGCTTCGTCGTTCAGTTTTCAGGAATGCCTGAGGGATAAGACCGTGGGAGAGCTCCTAAACCTCAACTTCCCCGATGAGTTTGGGCCGTCGGTCGGTGACATGGTCTTGCCTGGAGAGAATGTCAAAACTTCGCCTCAGTACAAGGGCTTCTACTCTAGGTGAGGGTTAACCCACGCAGTCGGGGTCATTTTATTTATTTTTTCGTAGAATCTTCAAAATACTCGGAGAGTTATAAAAGAACTCCAGTTGTCAACTGCGTTTTTGTAAGCTGTCAGTATAAACCACGGCACTTACTGTGTGATGTGAGACGTTTGGTAATTCTGAACAATTGAACCTGCCAGATTGTGCAAGATAGGACACAAAAAATCAAAAAAGATGGTGTCGAACTTGGGTATAATGTAAAAGAATTAACGTGGTATAAACATCGAACGTTGCAATTGTTAAGGTTCATAAGAGTTGTAAGACTCTAAAAAGTTTTTGGATTGGTACGAGATGATGTGGAGGACTTGTGGGAGAATTTCTATGGGAAAATAGAAATTCTGATCGAGACACTCGGTACACAACTGATACAGAAAACGAAATATTAAATGAAATTAATCATTTTTAATGATTTGATGAATATATGACCCCGTTTTGTACTGCATGTAGGTACGTAAATAATGTACTCAATTGGTTAAATACACACATATACATATGTTTGTATTTAACCAATTGAGTACATTATTTACGTACCTACATGCAGTACAAAACGGGTTCATATATTCATCAAATCATTAAAAATGATTAATTTCATTTAATATTTCGTTTTCTGTATCAGTTGTGTACCGAGTGTCTCGATCAGAATTTCTATTTTCCCATAGAAATTCTCCCACAAGTCCTCCACATCACATCCATTCACATCCATCCTCCACATCCATTCACACATGTGTGAATATTATTCATCTTATTCATTGCATTGTCAACAACCTTCTCCCATTCGATTACTCGTGTGTTGGAACCTGGGCAATGTGGAAAAACTGTTTAATGTGGAAAACTTCAGAAGTTTTCAGAATGTTCAGAGACTTCAGAATCTGGTGCCTTGAGATTTCACTATAGACAGGTTTCACTGTATTAGGAACTGGTAGCCTGAACATGTTCCCCATGTACGTCCATTTTGGACGAATGGCAGTTCATACATCAGGATTTTATTGTCATTCGATATATCCGCAGACGTTAGTAAAGTTTGAAGTAGACGTGCACGCGAACGCACTCTAAACAACAGTGCTGATATGTGATCACCAAATGTGAGGCGGTTATTATAGTGACTCCAAGATATCGAATTTCACGCGATTTCGGTAAAGGGTCCCCATACAAGTATGGCACAATGGGCTCGCTATACCAGATACCAGACTATCGTAATACATGTAGTTCGTATAATTGGTAGGTACCCGATTTTATAGAAGGACAATGCAGACCTATAAGCATAGCTTGTGATGGCCTACATGAGTCTATGTTCAGTATAATTTACTTTCTTTAAGTACATAATTAGATATACTTTTTATCTACATTCATTACATATATTTTTTATGACTTTTACTGGTTACTTTTATTCCTTAATATTTATACAATTCAATTTCATACAGTTTTACAACTTTTATACATTTGTACAAATTGTTTTCTCTTGATGACCTCTTTGGATGTATGAATATTTCACTGTGTCTAGAGTGGATTATAATTTAGTGCATAAATGGCTTATCGTACCTTCTCGGATGTTGAAATCAGTTGATATGATATGTTTTTGTCAGCATAATAATTACTTTGTGCATAGGGTAGTGATTATGATTGATGAATAGATGAATTGATGAATGGATAACTGTAAATAAATAGTTGAATGACACTATCATTCGGTATTTCGGGCTACGTCCACAGAACATATTTCTTATTTTGGGAAATTCCATTCCGTAAGGTTTCCCTTTCAGGTATCTGAAGTGACCTTTAAATTAATTTTTATTATTTACAATATATTTACACAAACTGAGGGTGTATAGCTGTTGGGCACTTGAAATGTGGAGTTTTTTGGTAGGGTACCTTGGAATTTTCTTGAAGCCTATTTTCAAAATAAGGGGTGTAATTGTATTCTTTTGATACCTTGATGAATTCTACAATATGGTGGTTCAGTAAGTGGCTCGTACATAGATTTAAATACAGCATATCTGATGTCATTCAGCAACCCTCCAGATTATTACGAGTACTATTACTCGATTTTTACGGATGATGATTTAGGTGTGTCATTGTATTTAATTACTTTGATTGATTTTAGGGAATGAAGTTGAATACAAACCCTGTTCGGCCCGATCGCTGGCATTCTTCCTTCTCAGGAGCACTGTTTATATCGATGTCTATAGAATGAAAAACGGTTGATCATTATTTCGTCTCCCAATCATCCGGTTCGTCCAAATATTGTCACCTTACCAACTAAAATATTGATCACCTCAAGTTGTCGCTTCGTTGAAAGGATTAGATCTGGTCAATCACCTTCAGAAGGAAATCTTGGAATCCAATGCGGTCTGGGGAACACGGGAGAGGAAAGGAGGGTTAATCAAACCGGCAAACCCATTAGGACCCGTCCGAAGAGATCAGGTTTCGAAGCGTGAAGGGGCAGCCCTCTATAATCGTTATGGTTGAGGCGGGATAGCGTTAGATTCAAGGAGGTAACAGTTGACTGGGTTTCTGTACAAAACGGTCGAACCTTCTTTGTTATATAATCTTTCCATCTGCAATCTCACGGGGAAATTGGCGCGTCTTGAGGGTTGCGTTTGTTGATTCTCCATAAACCAACCTGATCTATGACTGAAAAAAAAGAAAAAACCATAAAACTACATGCTGGTACATCGGTACATGGATGTCTCATTTTCTCCCTGTAAAATATGTGTTTCGTGTCTCATACAACGGCCGGACAAACGCTTTCAGCCCTTTAGATCAAGGATAAAACGTGTTTCATCTTTAAAATGGTCATTAAGGATATTTCTCAATGACTTAGCATTGTATAAGAGAAGTGGGGCCAGTATAATAGTCAATTGCTGTTTATTCACGTTACAATTTTTCAGTCCATGTGGCAAAATTTTTCACGACTTCCAGCTGTAAGATTCATGCCAAAACACGTTTGAGCGGTATCGTTGTTTATTAATTAGTATTATATTATTAGTATTAAGTAGTACTTTAGTATTGAGTATTTTTTTAGTATTAATTTATCAGTAATTTTATTAGTATTATGTAGTATTTAGTAAGTATTGCATTATTAGTATCGTGTTAATGTTAATACCCACCGCCCAATGAATATTTTTTGTTTGAAACCTTGGTTACTACCTCGCTGTCGTTGTCGCGTCACGGAAATTTCAGACTAGCCCCCAACTTTGAAAAAAAAAAATCACAAAACTCATCGTCGCCACCCTGTCGGCTAGTAACATACATTTTAACATTGCTAACTAGCCAGACCTGCTGTATCCCTGATGTCCATGCCCTCATTTTTGGTGCGTCATTTATTTAAAAAAAAGTCATGTCAACGCCAAAATACTGAAAATCTATGATTAGCATCTGGGAACAGGAAACAATTTTCAACTTTGCAACTTTAATTTGTTAACTGATATATATATATATAATATATGATATACGATGGATTGGTGAAACTAAAGACACTCGCGTGAAATATGAACTTGAATGCACGAACAGGAGGATGAAAATTATAGAAAATTATAGAAAACACTACATTTGGAAAAAGTGGAAATTTTCGCTGTACAGCGTCGTCAGCCCGAGAAGAAATGAAACACATCCCTGTCATCGCCCCAGATGTAAAACCTGCCCCCTCATTGAAAATTCCACATCCGTAACGTCACCCAATAACCCAAACCCTTACCAAATCCACACTTCTGCTACTTGCACTTCGCATAATCTGGTATACAATCTGATGTGTCAGAAGTGCAATGCTTTTTACTTGGGAGAAACATCCACGCCACTTTCTATCAGAATGAACGGCCACAGAGACTCCATAAGGAATAAGCCCCTTCTCCCGATAGCTGAACATACCCGCTCTCATGGAAGCAATTTTGATGAATGCTTCAAGGTTCAGGTGGTTCGCAAACTCTCTGAACAAACACCCACCCTAGAGAGGAGGACCTGGGAGTCAGCATACATATCTGTTCTGGGCAGTGTTGAGCCACCTGGTTTGAACAGGAAACACTAGGCAACATTTTATTTATTTTGATTTTATTTTATTTATTTATTTATTTTGATCTTATTTTAATTTTCTTAATATTTTTATTATTATTTTTATTTTTACTTTTTTTATTTATTAGTTTATATATATACATTTTTTAAATTAAATAAAAAAAAAAATAAAAAAAAATAATAATAAAAAAAAATAAAAATAAAAATAAATAAATAAATTTTCAGACATGACTAACACTTTCTCACTTCCACACACACAACTTACTGACTATTACACTTTTAATTACTTTTTTGACATAACCAACACATTCACACAATACACGCAATACTTCCCTCACACAATACACGCAAACACTTAACACTAATACATTACACAAGCACAACCCTTCACAAAACTTCCCTTCCCCACCACCTTCTACCAGCCCACATTATCCTGCTCGCTTCCTCGATGCCGCTGCCATCCGCGCATACCACCAAACCCCTTGGATCTGGAAATTGAGAGAGGCACACCCCACCATTTCTTCTCGGGCTGACGACGCTGTACAGCGAAAATTTCCACTTTTTCCAAATGTAGTAAGTGTTTTCTATAATTTTCTATAATTTTCATCCTCCTGTTCGTGCATTCAAGTTCATAATATATGATATATATAAATATATTGCAATATATTATATTGCAGCTGTGATTTGCCCTCATTTGACCATAGATTTTCAGTTTTTCGGAATAAATGAATATATAAATATATGAATATCCAGAAATATCCTGTTGGTCACCAATTTACGCCAACCGTGTACAGCAAGTAAGTCGAGTATGTTACCTGCAGCTGGCGGTTGATCAAAACTGAAGGGCTTGCATAATACTAGGTATGTACCTGGTAGAATAAAATGATGTCTTTAGGTGTGCTAGGAGTTTGAAGGGAGGAAAATTCAGCTAATATGTTTCTTGTGTCCACTCGGGTTTTTCTACCGCTTTTACATATCTAGCATACGAATAAAATATACATCTCTATGGAGAGGAAAAATAATATTCTGTTAGGTTCAAACATATAATGTTCGAATCAGTTTATTTAATTTTTTTTTTTTTTACGCTGGTACATCTCAATAAGCCTACCCAGTAGGTACATTCTGCACTAGTAAACAATTACTCAACGTATTCCCTACGACGGTGAGCTGCCTACGGCAGACGCCAGTGATTTCGCAACGGTTACACCTCAAAGTACATTAAATGTACTTAAATAAATTTTATTGTTTAAAAATCCTCAATCGTATCTCGTGGTCGAATACATTGCACAAAGTAATTGGGGGAATGACTCCACTCTGAATAAAATTGTTTTTGTCACAATTGTTATTGTGGTTGCTTCAAAACCAGAGTTATTCGAGTTTAATTGGTTTTACCACGATTCCCGTCTGAACCATCCTCTCGCTGTTCATTTACTGAGATAATCAAACATCGGTTTTCTCGTAATACCTATCTAATTAAGTATAATAAACGAGATATAAACCCGAGTTACGGGGCTGGTGTTCTGGTAATAATCTCATCTTAGTTGACGGGTTATGAAGTTAGCTCCTCCTCGGGAATGATTGAGAATTTCCATATTACAGACGCTGACCAGTTCCAGTGATTCGTCCTGGCCACAGGATTTGTACGGATTTTTTCAGGTCTCTTACGGATTTGTACGACTGAGCCATTGACCTAGGGCTATGAAAACTTTCAAGGATCATTTTGGGGTTCGTCCGAAGAGGTGATATAAATTTCGTAATGTTAGCAGAACTCTAGCTGGGCAAAGTGGCCGTACGAGGACGGATTTTGGTTTATTATCTTCTATGAAAGTATAAAATATAGTGTATAAGTACACAGACAGATTTTTAAAAAAAGTTGGTAGTATAAACAATGCACATGAGCATCAAGGTAAAAGTAACACAGGTAGGTAGGTACCTAACTAAAGAGATCGAAAGAGTAGGAGTTGAGTAGGAGTTACATAATATGTAACTATAATATATTATATGTTTTAATATTACGTTTATGGTATTCCTTCAGAAAAGGATCCGAAATCTAGTAGTGTTCAGATTCAAGCTAACTCCTCGAACGATTGACTGAAACCCTCCGAATGCTCCAAGATCCTGCCAGCATAAGATAGTGCAACGCTTCGATTCTGATAACAAATCATGGAGGGTCTCAAAAACTTCAAGTTGGCCGTTTGTTACACATAATATTTATTTAAGTGACATCTTCAACAAATATTTAAGTGACATCTTCAACAAATATAATAACCTCAACCTGTCTCTTCAAAACAATACCAGCATCTTATTATTATGTAAGCAATATTGCTTCCAAAATGTAAGTTTCTTTTTCATCGACTATTTTGTCGTCGACTTAAAAGATGCTGGTATTGTTTTGAAGAGACAGGTTGAGGTTATTATATTTCTTGAAGATGTCACTTAAATAAGAGAGGATTTGCAGCCACTGAGCATCATGAAATTTTGACGACAATGTAAATGGATAGTCCTCTGACAAAAACGCTACTTCTTGCCGAAGTTGAAATAGTCGTGTCAAAACGTTTCCGCGAGAAAGCCAGCGAACAGGTGGTATGGCAAAAGAACGAAAAATATTAATCAAAATTTTTCCCAAAAATGTCCGCCATTACTCTATTTTTTCCACGCACCTCCAAAGGGGCTCCCGCGCACCTCAGGTTGGGAATCGCTGATCTTGACAAACGGGTGATCTACACAAAGACGTTCTTTTATGATGGCTTGGTTCTATTTTTTACAAAACTTCTTCCAAATTTTCATATTAGTGATTTTACCTACTACGTGGTTTTGTGATATAGCGTTTCTTATTTTGAGATCGGATATAATTATTATAACTATTTCTGGATATAAATTATGGCATCTTTAGTTGGATAATGATGAGACCATCGCTGTGCTAATAACCGCCTGCCCACCACTTAGAGAGGACCACCTGGTCACCTACTCGAACGTAATATTTTCAATACTCCAATTATTTCGTGTAATTATGGGACTTCCAACGACATCATATGCAGAATAGTGATCTACACCGAACCGTTGTGTGTATCAAAGTTTAAAAAGTGAATTTTCAGGTTATAAAGTGGGGATTTCAACATGATTTGTGAAACCCACCTCTAACTGTAATTTTATGGAGTACGGAGCTCGAATTTGACGTTGCATTTCTTGAGGGTAAACTTCGTTATTGAGTGAAATGTGAGTCAACGAATTATAATTCATGGGTAGTGCAAATACTGGTACGGAAAGGAGCCTAAGAAGCTAAGCCTGAGCTGAAGTGAATTATGAGTTCGTTTTGATTTACGAGAGGTGATGTATGAGGCGGTTGATGGGGTAAGCGGATCCCAGTGGTGTCGCTAGAAGGGGTAAAATACCACCAATTAAATGTGTAGTGTGACACTCGTTAGAAATGACTGGGCGGTGGGGCTGAGGAAGCCTTCATAATTAGTGACTTCTTCTCCAGCTATCCTTCCCCCTCCTACAGGCTTTCTCACGTTGACAAGAACGATGACGCAAAAAAACTTACTACTATGTGAAATAAAGGTGGACTTTTTTTCTCCGCCTAACAACCTCAGCGATCGATTCCGAAATGAATATTTCGGACTGACTGAATAACTTGGAGGTAACGATATTATGATCCTCAAATATATTCAGCCATTAACGCGTACATACCGTTAAGAAATATGAAGGGTACAGGGGAAAAAACGTAACTGTCCATTCGTAAACATTTTGTAAAAAACAGAAAACTAAGTTCACTATTTCCTCATGAATCAGGTTAACATAATAAAGACATTTTATCAGCACTTGCTGCTCTTGTCAACATTTATTATTTAAATTTCGATGGAATATTATTTTTTTAATGAAAACAAATGGTGAACAAAAATTTGTCGTCACAAACATATGGACTTTAACTGCTTTTTCTCGGGAATTTAATCATCGGCGTCAATGGGTGGGTCGTCCAAGTACTCCTCGTCGTCATTTTCATCAGGCTCTGGATCCACCGGCTTTAGATTGTCATAAAACTGTCTGGATTTTGGCGTCAGGAACTGTTTGAGGTGTTGCAGGTCTTTGTATTTTCCAGGATTCAGTGGAAGTGAACATGCGTATAATTGCATCAGAGCATTAGGTATGTTTTTGAATGTTGAATCTTGAGTTGTTATCGTTTTTCCTTGGACGCCGCCGCATAACAGGTAAAACTGTGATTAATCCACACAAGTCCTTACTTTTCTCGTCGTGATCTCCCATCTCGTTGAATTCCTTCAGAATACGTCCTCCTCCCATCTCTCAACCTCATAACAACGAAAACGTTTGTAATTGCAGTTCAGTCCAGGTTCTTGGACAGTCCTAAGATTTTTCATCACGTCCCGTAATCTACCACTTTTTTTTCTTCTTCTTGCTGCTATGTGGTACATTTCCAACTGAACTTTCTGAACTTGAATCTATATCACCGCTCATAGTGACTTCACTGAGCTAAAAGGCACTAAACTGAGAACAGCTATGAATAAACAAGCAATCAAACCACACATTGAAAATGAAAACTCTTCCACCAGTTATCTGTAGGGGAGACCCGACGACGTCAGGTTATGTGGACTTGGATGTTTCTTCCCCACACGCGCGCGGACTAGGATGGATACATCTTTTGATAGTTTGGGCCGAAATGCGATAGATGGCAGTGTTATCTCAAAACCTACCATAAATGGCCTTTAATTTTTTTTCCCATGTACCCCTCATATCTTTTGTACCGGCTCATGGTGGGTGGAGCAGCGGAGAAATATCGCCAGAGCTGATGATTGATTTTGAACGTGCTACGCACAGGCTTGTTGAATGCTTGGAAATGTTAAACAACGATTTTGATGGATGGATACTCTGCATAGATTCCCATGGGAAACGAAATGACAATAGAGCCAATTATAACCAGTAGTACACTACTAGCAACTCAGTAAATCAGTTTATTCACAATATTGCCTGGTAATGTGGGGAGCAACAGAAATGAAAATAAACACAGTCATTCAGCATGGCTAAATTTTCGAAGAAATAATTGGTATAATGTAAAAGAACATGATGTCCATGAAGAACATCTAAAGTATCAACCATGTTTCTTCGTGTTCAAAGTGCTCCAGTTTGAGAGCGAAATAAGACGTAGTAATTCTAACTTAACCATCTTATTCAGAGTGTAAAAACCTTTGAAATGACGTGTCACTTGAGAGACCGTTTCATTTTTGGAATTTATGGGTGAAACTCCCCCTCCCCCCCTCCCCCACACAACCCCAAAACTCCCTCAGCTTTTGGACATTTCAACGCTGAACACGACGGAGAAGTCATATTAGAGCAGACTAACCATTCGCCACAGCTGATAAACTTCATCTCTCCACAGCATGGTTGTCCATATTTTGGAACTAGGCATAGTGCCTGACCTGTTCTTCATCTGTCAACCTTGATGCCAAGTTAAACAGAGTTCCACCTTATGCTCGAAATTTGAAATTTTCGAGGAGTGTCATCTCTCTCTCAACCGTCTGAACTGCCTCCCTTGGTGGTTGGATATGTTTCGAAATGAATCGACTAAATAGAAAGAGTGGACTAACGAAGAAGTTTTGGTGGATATCGTGGCTATTGAATGGCCCCAGCGTTACGTATACGGGTTTTATTTGCCTTTTCTCGTACTTTTTTTTCTTCAACCCGAATATTGAGTTCAGCATGTTCTGATTGATTGATTGATTAAGCGTTTTATTTAACCACCAGGGGTAGGATAGGGCCAAGTGGCCCTCTCTTACTCCTCCCCTGGCTACAATATTTACAATTCCTCGTAATACAATCGTTATTTCATTATTTATTTAATATATCTATTTTTCTTATTGTAACTTCCTTATTCTACTTCCATCTTCTTATTTATACTTTTTTTTCCTTATATTATTCTGTCGTAGTAATTCTAACTTAACCTTCTTATTCAGAGTGTAAAAACCTTTAAAATGAGGTGTCACTTGATAGACTGTTTCAGTTTTGGAATTTATGGGTGAAACTCCCCTCTCCCCTCAACCTCCCCAAAACCCCCTCAGCTTTTGGACATTTCAACGCTGAACACGACGGAGAAGTCATATTAGAGCAGACTAACCATTCGCCACAGCTGATAAACTGCATCTCTCCACGGCATGGTAGTATATAGTTCCATATATGGAACTAGGCATAGTGCCTGACCTGTTCTTCATCTGTCAACCTTGATGCCAAGTTAAACAGAGTTCCACCTTATGCTCGAAATTTGAAATTTTCGAGGTGTGTCATCTCTCTCTCAACCGTCTGAACTGCCTCCCTTGGTGGTAGGATATGTTTCGAAATGAATCGACTAAATAGAAAGAGTGGACTAACGAAGAAGTTTTGGTGGATATCGTGGCTATTGAATGGCCCCAGCGTTGCGTATTCGGGTTTTATTTGCCTTTTCTCGTACTTTTTTTCTTCAACCCGAATATTCAGTTCAGCACGTTCTGTCATTATCGCCGAACACCCCAACATCAACCTCTCACCAGCGTTCAATCATACTCACACGGAACAACCTCCTCCCTCCACACCACTAGTTCTTGCACTCTTACAGTCAGGTCTCGCTGCGGCCATAACTCACCCCTATTGACATTCACTGTAACCGCGCATATATTTTTTTCTCCTCGGTCTACACTCTCACCTCCATCCCATATTCATAACGAATTTTGATAACAACTCCATCGCACAGGAGAACTATGATGTGTGTGGTTCCACCAAATACGTGATCGAAACTAAGGCGTATTGTTTCACTGCATTATTCAAACCAACAGCGTTGCAATAATTGAGACATGTATTGCAAAATCAATATAAAGACTTATTTTACTGGCTTCATAACAGGGATGGCAAAAAATAGTTTTAAAAAAAATATATTTTTTGGTCTTCAGAAGTCGACACATTAAGGGAACTTTGAACTTTCAGCTTACGTTTCACTTGGGGAAATTCGATTTTTCTTATTGCAAACCTGTTCATTGTGGGCCCAGGATCCTTCCTTAAAATGCCTGGCAGCAGGAATTATTATTCAACGTGGTTTGAAAGGGAAAATTAAGTTTTGTAAAAAATCCTAATGCTCTAGTAGTCGACACCGGTAAACGACATTTTCTTCACCAGTCGACATTGTTTAGCACTAGAACTCGACCTACATCTGTTAGAAGTCGACAGTACCTTTTGAGTCTATGTATTGTAGCTATCAATATTGAAACAATCACAAGGAAAAGTTTTTTCCTTATGAAAATAATTTTTCTCGTAATTTAGAAACTTTTCCAAAATTATTATCCATCCCAACATTTTGGTTAAATCCACTGAAAATTTCGATTTAGTTTATACGTCAAACCTCAAACTACGAGTAATTATATCCTATACTACGTACCTACGGGTTGTACTGTATGTGAACCAATAGCGAACTGAACGCTCTATATGAAAATACAGATAATTATTTCAAATAATAGTCTACTTGGGCTACCTCATTATAAAGAGCCGCGGTATACCCACATGAATATTATTTCCACTGCCTGCGAGACCAAAGGTTACCGCAATTTCTCATCATTTGCGATTCCCCTTCGGACTGGCCTAATCAAAGGAGCGGTGACTTCTCTTCTGAGCTATTCGGTTGCAGCAGTTATATATTTAACGGTCATCCCGCTGGTAAATTAATCTATTGGACCGCTAGGACGAACAGAGGTGGAATTAATAAATGGATGGTTGCCCCTGGCTGTGCTAGGTGCGACCTTCGTAATTGGTTCGTATCTCTCCGGTCACGATAGATACACTCTTCGGTATATTATATACATATTATGCATTCTCCTGTAAGTATTCAAATTTTTTTGTCCAAGTGTTCAACAATGAAAGTATTTGGATATTTTTGTGATCTTTCAGGTACGACATGCTTTGTGGGATCACCGAAAACGAGTGTTACGATATGATTGACGCTGTGTCGCTCCACAACGGAATGCTGGAAAAGGATCGGGACAAGATCTTGTCGGAGTTTTTCAATTCATCATTCAAGGTATAAGGTAGTATACAAAAATAATAAACCAACTCATGACGTATCATAATCATTATTTGTTGGCACAGCTCAAACATTTAAACGCCGTATTGAAACACTAACCAAATTCTATATGCAATTTTACTAATTCATCAGAGAAATAAATATTGGCTGTAGGTTATTGGAAATTCGTGGAATTTTTCGTTGGTCGAAAAAGGCGTAAAATACAAGAGTAGGTACTTAGTTGGAAAAAATAAAGATTGTCTATTTCCATTCAAATATCATTCGACATGTTTCGGTGATTTCACCATCGTCAGTAACAAGCCAATACTGAAGGTGCATTACAGACAGGTAAACTTGAATAGAGACCCCAAAAGTGAAAGGTCCAATGGGATTGGTTGACACACCAAATGTAAGGAAAACAGCTTCTGAAAAAACCACTGTCACTTTGTATGTTTTTAACAAGATTTTCTTATAGGTACCTACTCTTAATGCTCTTTAGAGCTTTTGATAAATCGAATAGCTCTAAATCATTATGGAACAGTTTTACAGCTTGAAGGAGGATTTGATAATAAGATGGTATTCAAGCGTGGTATTTTGAGGGTGGAAGCTGCATTACGGGTTGATATGGTATGTATGTGGTCGAGAAATTGGTATGGTATGTGGTGGTGGAAGCCAAGCTATTACAGGAATTAACGCAACAATGGAGAAAAACTGTAAGGAATTACGAGTACATAATTCAAAGATTTCGAAATTTTCATGTAGTAGCTTGGCTACCAACATACATACCTACATCCAAAATCCTACCTCTCGGGCAAAAATGAAGGAACATAACAGTTAACATTTTTGGGACACGGGGCTCACACAGGGGTACAAAATTTGTATTCGTATGTACCCCAACTTATAAACTAAGAACATTTCATGCCAGAAGCAATTTTAAATGAAGCTATTGTTGCTAAAATTACTAAAACTATCTAATCAACGATACAAATTGTTCTGAGGCTCAAAAATACAATAATGTTGTAAAGTATACAGTGGAAACACTGGTTTGGACAGTGGCAACACTGGGATTGCCGCCCAAAAAGAAGATTCGTAAGGAGTGGGACCAGTCCGATTGCGCCCGTGTTCAAGTGTAATTATTACAGACGTTCTAAGGTAAATTGTTTGTAAGTTATTTCTACCCCTGTGAGAACAGAACATTGGCGACGAGTGCATAAGAATCCACGATGGGGGAAAAAAATGTACAACCGATCTACCTTAGAACTTCTATGATAAGTACACTTGAACACGGGGACAATTGGACTGGTCCCACCCCCTTATGAAGCCCCTTTTTCGGCGACCATCCATGTGTTGCCACTGTTTAAACCAGTGGATAAACCAGTTAAATGGATACCAATTGGGGTAAATAATTTGTTACGTGAGCATACACAGTGAGGTACATTTGAACCTCTGAGTGAGCTGCTAGGGTTGATAAATTGCCTGCCTCCAAGGACAACATGATTGAATTGATTCAAGAGTTTGACGTGTTCTAAAATTTGGAGATTCTCGTTGAACTACAACTTCGTATAGTAGAGTTATCGCACGCTGGATAGTTTCCGCTTTGGTAACTTCCTCGTTCGATTTTTCTTATTGACTTTGAACTAGCGCCCTTCTATTCGTGTCAATTCCTCTCACCTGTACCATGTGGTATTATATTTGGGGTCAAAATGGGAATTGATCAAAAATTGGATGTATAGAGTGTAATGGACCGTTAAATTGATTCTCCTGTGCGATTTTATATACGTATTAATCTTATCATGTAGAATTACATGAAGTCAACTTTTCACCCCCCTCAACAATTGACACCGTCATTCTACACCAGACAAAAAAATGGTCATTTTTTCTGGTTCTTTTTGAGTTTATTGAATTGTAGATGAATGAAGGGGCACAAAAGAGGTATTGGAGAGGGGCTTATAATAATTCACTACCCCTTGATTCATTGGTCGGTCGTTAGGCCTTCCGAAGGAAACGATTCTGTAACGAGTCTGATTGAACGCTCCGACACAGGGCTCCCTCCACCCAAGTCGCCTAATGACTTACCGATAACGGACAAGTGTTTAATGAACGAGCGTTTTCTGGATTGATCGCCCTCACTAACTACATCTATTGTATTGAACTCGTATTGTTTTAAGAGTCGGTAGAAATTTATTCAATTACGGATAAGGCTCGGGTCTCTTTGCGAGTAAGTGGAGGATCTCTATTCAAATCGTATTGCTCTCCATTTCTTCCCAACATCGTCCCATTACTACATCGGTGAATCCCCTTCGATTTTTCTGAACCAGTGATTTTTAATGGTTTGGCATTGTCTTTCTGGTCGATTTTTTCCTCAATATCCTCCACTCGTTTACCCCTGAATGCTCTTCAAATCTCATGGTATCGAAATTTACCTTAAAGCCATTGAATTATCTTAACGCATTTATAATTCAATTTACTTTGCCTTAGTACGGTTTTCTGGTAAATTCAAATTACACTACTGAATTAGTTTGTTGTAGCTGGTTCTAGGGATGCAAATCGATAATCAATCAATCGGGTAATCGATTATGTGACCCCGATTAATCGATTAATTTTAATCAATGTTTTGCTACCGATTATATTGTATTAATCGATCAATGTTACTGATTTTTTCGGTTTTGGAATACATCAGGCTTTTGAAAGAGCATACGCGTGGAAGTAGTATGAATAAGCATAAGGATAACATAACCGCACCTCCAGGTTGTGTGGGACTCAAACCCCACTAAAACCTCACTTACCTTTTCCGTGTTGGAGCTCAGCCTGGTACTGTTTGACACATTACTTCGGGCTGAGTCCTCTTCACTCTGTTTCCCTTTGCTGGCCTGCGCCTTCCATTCGTTGCCGCTCCCGTTCAAGGAGCATCTGTGCCCTGAACACCTTCTCCACATATTCTGATGTGAGTCTTGGCAGCTGCTAGTGTTAGCCCATGATCGTTCATCCAACTCGTGATCAGTCCCATGATTCGGGTATGTTTTATCTGGGCCATATCAGTTGTACTTGCCAGGATCACTGCTGCCACATCATCCGCGTACCCTACAAGGAATCGCTACGTCCACAGATGGGGTCCCAGAACCTATCCCAGGGCAGCCCCAGCTGTTATTTGCTTTGTCCGTTCCCCCTGAGCAGTCCCAAAGACTAAGGTCCGGTCGCTGAGGCAACTATCGATGACGTTAAGTAGATTAGGAGGCACTTGGAACGTATTTTGCAGTGACTACAGCATGTCTAACCAACTCGCTGAGTTGAAGGCATTTTTGACGTCAAGGATCACCAGCATCGTCACGTTCCGGGTTCATTCATGGAGGTAGTAACAATAACAATGACGATTTGTCTTCTACCACGTCTTTATCTTTGTCATTACTTGGTCTTCTACTTTCATCGGTTCTATTCATACCTTCAATTTATAATCAAATTTCTCCCTTACTGGGGGAAACATCCGATCATGAATATGTCTGTTAGCTTAAGGAGGCTCTCAGCTGATCCTGGGCTTATTCCGCAGTGTAAGTCGTAAGGAGGCTGTACCTACGCCAAAGTCTCTACCAGCACGGGAATTGCGCCAAAAACATCACGTTTTGTACCACGCAAATTTGGATCGCGCCAATTTTGGAATAACCCCCAGCCAGAAGACATATCCATGTCAAAACTATTTTATGCAATTTTATTCGTTTTGGCTTATTGGATTATTAATTCATTTTGGACGGGAGTATCTTTATTACTCGTACAATTAAGCAATAGGTATTAACGAATAAAACCATCGGATTTTTAGACAGTGAGAAAGGAAATAATTATGCGTTTGAAATTAGTACTTAAAAAATCGATTATTGGCTTAAGATTAATAGAACATCGATTATTCAATACAGATTAATTAGTCACGTCGATTGTTAGCTAACGATTAAAAATTAATAAGCTATCCCAAAGAACGTTTACCTATCCCAAATTAACGTTGGGATACATATGGGGGGAACCAGCTAGGGATGCAACATCGGAACCAAATAATCGATTATAATAGCAAGTTATTATTATGGAAACCATGGATATGGATATGTATCCCAACGTCAGTTTGGTATGGCTAAACCTTCTTTTCAGCACCAAATACTTATTGGTACAGCTCCCCTAAATAATTTTAAACGATTTTAGCAACAACAAACCTTACACTATCATAACAACCCGTCTAAGGGTTGTTACAAATAATCTTTGAATGGGTGAGTATGAATTAGGCGTGGGGGTTCTGCCAAAGATTAACCTCTAGCTTCCTACCAAACCACCGAACATGGTAAATTAGCGACTTCGAACGCCCAACACCTGAGATCATTTCAATATTCTGTAATTAGCCCGAAGTGTGGTACTCCATTAGTACCAATTAGTACCTACCGAAAATCATTTAAATGATTCAATAATTTTTCATTATTAATATTCATAAGAAATAATACTAGTTCACCCTTTTGGTTTGTCTCAACGATATTACTCTACCCGTTATAACACATTACTTCTTTTCTTTTCTAGTCTTACCCTCAACTCGTGCAAAAGAGAGCTACAGAATTTTATTCGAAAGCTGGAAACACGTTTAGAGCTCAGCCGTACTACGTTGCCCGTGACGCTGTTCTTGGGATACTAAATGATGTCAGAGTTGTAAATCCTGTCATACAGACGGCACTGCATCATTCAAATTCAAATCCGCTGGCTCAGACATTCCTTTATGTCTTCACACATAAGAGTTCCAAGTCTGAATACTCTGGTGTAAGTACTTTTAGATTACTTTGAATTGTGTCGTGTATTGAATGTTATCTTTACTTTAATAATTGACGGCAGACAAACGGTCTGCATTGACAATATTTCGAGGGTCTCACGGCAACACCCCACATCGTCACTTTTGCCCAAAATGAGTTATGCATACCATTCGAAGCGTCTTCCCCCGGCGGATCGATCTAACTAAGTATAAGTTAGGTACCCAAGTTAGGTAACACTAAATCTCACGATTTATTTTACTGTGTTACTCAGTAAACATAGTCATTGGCAGATGGTTTTTTGGCTCTTCTAAACCTCAAGAAAAAACCTGTTTTCTTTGCGAAGCTTCTTATATGTACCTATTTGCTAGGAATTGAAGAGGTATCTTTATAATCTCTACTACCATTTTACCCTGTCAAGGAAAAACGCCTCAACTCTAAATAATTGGTTTTTCAGAAATCAGCTTCAAATTTTACCAGTGAAAACTCCCCTTTTGTTCACTGCAAAATATTCCCGCAACCCCATTTTTTGGTAGGATATCGATTGATGTTCAATTAGATCGCTAAGAAGAATCCATCAAATAACATTTTTTCCTATCGATTTGCGGCATTTGAGGCGATTACCGATTAGGTATTTCAGACTGGTTTGTCGAATGTTTGTTAAATAAAAACACCACAACTGGTACTCAAATTACTGAAATCTCCATTTTGACATTTTATGTCTTTACTCTGGCACATAACTCGAAAAACGTTACACAAAAGCGTTACACGAAATCGTCACGAAAATTTCCGATGATTTTCGCTTACAACCGATTCGTTGCTACGGAACTTTATCTTCGCCAGTTATCATCGTACAAAAATCGTTCACCACTCGTTGGATAGCTCTCGATTTACCTAACCATATTACGTTAACCACTGCGGAGTGCGTGGCCGACAAGCTGCGATATGAGCGTGATTGTTTGAATAATTATTTACACACAGGTGATCATTCTCAATAATTTATATTGTCAACACGAATGCAAGCTTCACATAAGTTTTTGCAAAGACATAAAATGTCCAAATGTGTTGCAGACTCGTATGCAAGCATTTAGTTTTTGACATTTTCATGTCTTTGCTTTGGCACATAATCATCAGTTTAAACTGAAACGGGAAAAATTTGTTCCCTTGATTCACCCTTTCCTTTAGATCACGTCACAACACAAGCGACCGGCGGGCAACTACGTCAAAGAGTATGCCGTAAGAGCCTATGACGTAAGACGGCTGCCAGAAGGCCAACTAGTACGTCAGATCCTATGACGCACGAGCGTATGACGTCAGACGGCTAGCAGGAGGCCAACTAGTACGTCAGAGCCTATGACGCACGAGCGTATGACGTCAGAGGGCTGGATGGCTAGGTGATCGGGTGGTAGCAGAGGGAGGTGCTGATGACGTCAGAGGGGCCAGACGGAGGCAGATATCTGAAACCCCCATTTCTTCCTCACTACTTTCGTGATCACAGTGAAATTTCCTAAAGGATCTCCTAGTTTCAGTTTGTTTTTCATGTTCTGTAGTATTTCTTTTCTTTTTACCATGAATCTTTCAATGTTTGTTGTAAATTTGGGTATTTTGCCAAAATGCGTTTTTTCATCAATGAACTCCTTGGAGCATTTCCTAGCGATTCTGACGTTCATAGTGGCGAAAATTTAACTAAAAATGTGTTTTTTAGCGTGCAGTGATCTCCCAAATCTGAAAACATTAAAGAGAAAGAAGTTATGAGGAAGTTTTCGGGGTGTCCTGTAAAGTTTTTGGAGTTACGGGTTGTCTCTCGCACACCGTCGTTATACGCTTTCATTATAACATACGTAGTGCAAAGAAAAAAAACATACGTATAATTACAATAATTGTAATCCTTTCCTTTGTTTGTCCGGTGTTATGATCGGACCGGCAGATAAAGGAAGAGGATTTTCGTTCTAATCTTCACTTCAACACGTCAAGTTTCAGAGGCGACCTTCCACATCACGGAGGAAGCTGGAGCTTTTATTGTAATCAAAGCTGTTATCAATGGGTGGAGGACGTCGGAGATTTTATTGTAATCATAGCTGTTATCATGGGAGGAGGAAGTCGGAGCTTTTATTGTAATCATAGCTGTTATCATGGGAGGAGGAGGAAGTCGGAGCTTTTATTGTAATCATAGCTGTTTTCATGGGAGGAGGAGGAAGTCGGAGCTTTTATTGTAATCATAGCTATTCTCAATTGTGGGGTGAGGAAGAAGGAGGAGTGAGCAAAAAGGGGGTGGAGGAGAATGGGGAGAATAGCGGTGGGTGGCGGGAGATGTGATGGGGTGGTGAGAAGAGGGTGGTGGGAGCGGTGGGGGGAGAGCGATGGGAGGAGGGTGGTGGGAGGAGAGCGATGGGAGGAGGGTGGACAACTCAGTATCAAGAGGATAACAAGAGCTCAAGCAGATCGCAAGCAGATAACGGGTACCACCTCCGTACTCCTCCTCTGTCCGCCCTCCTTCTTCCTCCTACCATCGTCCTCCCTGAACCATTAATAGTTACAGCCAACCCTCGCCCCCTCCCGCCACCAACCATACTACACCATCAAGCGTTACAGACAACCCCCCGCTCTCTTCTATCAATCACCACAATGTCATACTATTCACTCCCCTGCTCTCCTGTTTATTTTCTCCCGCAGATGTCTGTTTATTTTCTTTTTGAATTGTATCTGGTTAGGTGGTAGAATGGTCTGATGTGACCAAATCTTGCCAGATTATGTAAATAAAGCGTTAATCAATCAATCAATCCTGTTTCTCCTCCACGTCTGATTGCCGCCAGTGAATGAATTTTAATCGCTGGCGGCAATATCAGAATACATAAATAGTACATAAATTTCATGTACTGCCACCTTCCTTATGGCAGCCTGTCGGGTCAAGTACATCAACAACAATAAAAAGTATAACGAATAGAGATTAATAAATTAAAATTAACTAATTAACTCTCCTAGAAATGTTGCCGATACCTGTAAATTACCCGATTTACCCGTTACTCGATGAACTACGGTAACACCAACTTTCCACTCCCTTTCAATATTTAATATCGATGATTCGATATTCCCGAAAATCAATATTTTCTTTCGATATGATACGATATATTCGGTCTCGATATAAATATCGATATCAACCTCAATATATCCCATCCCTATTTGATTGCCTTTATTCTTCTTCAACTTGCTCTTGCTTGGTTAAGACATGCAGGAACAAATCCCTAACTTGGCTGGTACCCTTATTTCTGTTATTGGCTGGTACCCCCTGTCCGTTTATGGTACTTTCACCTTACAGGCCTCAACTCGGTCGAATTTCCCCGTTTCAACTCACTCCCACCTAGACGTTTATTGAGCTGTACAGTTATTGACGATCATTTGTGAAATGATCAGGCTTCCACCGTTATTTCGATCAGTTCAGTCAAACCAGTCTCTGCGCTGTATTGTCACAACCGTTCTCCCACCAAACTGGGCGCGGCTCTGATTGTTTCTTCAGCCGCATGGAAAACCAACGGCGATCAATTTTATACATTCTCCGTCCCTTGTAATAAAACGAGGGCACTCGACCTTCTCGGAGTACGCAAAGACGGGAGAAACTCACTCGTTTATTGTGAAAAGTGATTTGGCAGTCATGGGTGCCAGAACGACCGGAGACATTTGGCTCCAAGTTCCCCGACCCCGCTGACGATTTCTTTCCACATCTTCATCTCGCCTTGTTTTTCTCATGAACCACAAAAGAAATAGCACTGAGATTGTGGATGCAATATCCATTCATACTCTGATGCAAGGTGGATACTATAACATGAGATGAGTCTCTACCAACTATTCACGAGTGGAAACAAAATAAAGCTACGCCAGTTTCAAGATTTTGATTTTATGTCTTTACTTTGCTACATAAACTCGAAAATGTAACGCGGGACATGTAACGGAGAAGCGTCACGAAAATATTTCTGATGATTTTCGCCTACAACCGATTCGTTGCTACGGATCTTTAACTTCGCCAGTTATCATCGTACAAAAATCGTTCACCACTCGTTGGATAGCTCTCGATTTACCTAACCATATTACGTTAACCACTGCGTAGTGCGTGGCCGACAAGCTGCGGTATGAGCGTGATTGTTTAAATAATTGTTTACACACAGGTGATCATTCTCAATAATTTATATTGTCAACACGAATGCAAGCTTCATATAAGTTTCTGATGGGAGGGGGCGCAAAGACATAAAATGTCCCTCGTGGTTGCGTACTTGTGTTTTCAGCACTTCAAGCGCTAAAATCACTAGGAAAACTTACGTCCCAAATCTGGGACTCGGTGCACTGGAGGGTTTTTTTACAACTAAATTAGAGCTAATAAGTAATAACGTTTATGTCTAAAACCATTTTATGGTGTTCCCCGAGGAACAGTCACCAAAATATCAATAAACATCTATTGGATAGTTTCAAAATCTCCGCTGTAACATTAAATGATCAAATTTTGATCATGTTTACCTGAGACACCTTGTTCAAAACCCTGCAGTCAATGAATATCACAAAGTCGATGGAATTGCATTGGAAAACTTTTTTAATCAAATTCCATTTAACTATCAACCTGTTACTGGAGTTCAGGACGATATTTTTCATAAATTTCACAATGAACATTCCAATAACCGGGGAACTAGAATGCAATAAATCCCGTTTGTATTAGCTCATTTTCCCAACTGTATGGTTTGAATGCGGGACGTTTTCCTTAATCAACTGGAGTTTTAGAGCGCTGAACCTTTTGGTTTTGTTTTTAGGGTCAGCGAGCACATAAAAGTTATTCCTAATTTGCTATTTTTACTAGCTTTAGGTTACGCCCATATGGCGTTTGACCAAGAGTTTGGTTGGGTCCAGAAGGACCCTCCTACCTCCCATCGTGAGATGAGTGTACGCATAATTCCTATACGTAAAATTTTGGATCTGTTACTGTGTTTTGACTTACTGTTTTGGTCGTATGACATTATCTCGGTGTTTCTAATGAAGTTCTGAGAAATGAACTATTATTTCTTATATAAATAAATCTAATATTACCTTGTTCTTCCGCGTTCTTATTCATAATATCGACGATGTCAATACAACATGCCGTATGATGTGTGACGAATAGATTGGCGACCGTATTTTTGCGATTGGCAGACCTGAATGTCTAAAAATCGCAAAAGAGCAAAAATGCGTATCAAAAGTGTGTCAACAACTTCATCTAATTTGTTTCCATACCCCACTACACTGTACTCGCAATAGCCTTCCATTCTATGTACCCACAACAACCACCAATTACCTGCTTAACAATCCTCTGCTCAAAGCACTGAGGATTTTGAATCGCTTGAGCAGTGATTTGATATTCACTCGGTTTCGTTGAGTATTATTAAGAAGCACTTGTCAAAGTAATATCGAGTATTAGAATTTGTTCTTTTTTTATGACATGATTTTCATTATCACAGATTGTTGTTTATTTTTATACTTTTTGTAATTTATGTATTATGGATGTCACATTATTTTCATTAAAAATTGCCTGTTATTGGGCATTCTGCCCGTTTATGATAATAAAATAAAACATAAAGTAAAAGAACGTATTCTTCATCTTCAAAGTACTCAAGTTTGAGAACGAAATGAGGTATCGCAATTCTGACTTCACGATCGTATTCAGCGTGTAAAAACCTTTAAAATGAGGTGTCACTTGTCGGCCTTTCATTTTTTGGGTGACATCCCCCCCTCCCCCCTCCCACCAACATCCCAAAACCCCCCGCAGCTATTGTAAATTTCAACTCTCAACATGACGGTGAAGTCACAATTCCGTTATCAGATTAGAGCAGACTTAACATGAAGATCATATCAAGTAACAACCACGTTTCTTCATCTTCAAAGTGCTCCAGTTTGAGAACGGAATGAGATATCGCATTTCTGAGTTCACCATCGTGTTCGGCATGAAAAAAAAGAAAAATTTTATATGAGGTGTCACTTGTTAGAACGTTTTATTTTGGGAATTAATGAGGAATTCCCCTCTTAACCCCCCCCCCTCCCCCCATTAGAGTTGCCCGATTCTGCCCATCTACGAACTTTGCCTTGAGTTCTTTGTGCTTCGGCATGGTAGCCTAACTGAGCAACAAGTCCCATGAACCTCATAACAAGTGACAACTTGTCGAATCATTCATATTTTAACGTGTATTGACATTAAATTCCCTAAACTCATTCTAACCTCTCTATTAACGAACACGCAGGGCTTTGAATATGACATGCAGAGTTTTTAATGAGTTTAAAACGATTGAAAAACTTTTTTTGGCTCTCCTGTAAAATTCCTCAAAACTTCATACGACACGTTGTATTGACATCGTCGAAATGCCACAACTAGGAATGGCAATCTTACATCGATGTTTTTGAAACATCGATGTTTTTGCGGGAAACATCGATGTTTTTCCATCGATGTTTTCTGTGTAGATGTTTTTGGAATATCGATGTCGGGGTTTCGATGCATCGGCACATCGATACATCGATGTATCATTTTTTTTTGCCATAGGCTGCTGAATGTTCTAACGTTTTTCTCACAAACCTAGGAATATTATTTCTGAATTTTTATTTCCTTTAAATGAAAATATCGAGGCGTGTTGGCTGAAAAGTATCGATACTTCCAATATTTCTTCCGAATAGTATCGATACGGATATCTCCGATGTATCGGAAGTCTCGTGACGTCCCTTATAATAATATTCTTTTTCTCTTCTCTTTTCTTGTCCAGACGATGTAGCCTTATATGTAGCCTTATAATAGCCCTATATGTAGCTATGTAGTTTTATAATAACCTTCCCTCCCCATCACATCCACTTTTTCCACTATTGTCAAGGCATCGCATGGTTTCAATTTCGTTTCTCCTTCTCGTTTCTGGCTTCGATTCCGTTTCCTACCCCGAACGTTCACGTTGGGTATACGATTTTTTTTCTTGAAACTGAATTATAATGGTAACAAATAAAATAAAACTGAAAATAAAAGTAGTTTCGTTCTTTTTCAGGGCTTATCATTTTTTCTTTCCGTCTTGCATGAAAAAAAGAAAAAAAAATTGATTGAAAACCATCGATACATCGATGTTTTGGGGGTCCGATGTTTTTGGAGCATCGATGCCGGCCTGTCAATGCATCGATACATCGATTTTTTTTTGTTTTTTTTTTTGTGCCATCCCTAGCCACAACACCACCATTCAGTTACTTCTTAAATCTTGACGGTGTGCTTAGACTTAGCCCGTCCGTTGCACAGGTTGGTACATGTTGATTCCAGTTTTATTATGGCTCAAATTCTGAATCCTTCACACCAAATCCTTTCCATTTTCGAAATTCCAATGGTCAACACCTTTTAACAGCGCACACCTTCAACAAGTAACGAGTTCTGTCAGGTGCAGTAATTGATTCATACAGTAGCCAACAGATCGTATCTATACGAAAGTTTCATCTGAATCGAACTTTCCGCGCATTGGTTATGAAAAATTCGCAGAATTCGACACTCGGCTCGTTTCATTAACTCGTATGATGCGCGATGGAATACAGAGAAATAAAAATAATTGGATCGTGTTCAAACAACGTGAAAGTTGGGCCTGGACGCCGTTCTCGTCCTCTCGCCAGCACACGATACTTTCTCATTTTTTGATTCCCCTCGACTGCCCTCTAATTTAGGTATCCAATTATCCGACTCCGGTCAGTATCGGTTTCGGTTTAGTATTTTCAACCCTCGAAATTAGTGAGTTTACGTTTGAAGATACGTACAATATTGAATAAAAATTAAGTGATTGTATATCAGGGATGTAGCAAATTTAACGTTGTTTCCAACGGTATCCTCAACGTTTATTTTACACATTGATTTAGGTGAGTTTTACCGAGACAAGGTCAAGAAGACAAAAAAAAATCTTAAAAGTTAAAAAAGCCAGATTTTTGGTTAAGTAAGAAAAACTCGGCGCACCGCGCCTCGCCCCTACTTTGAGCCTTTGGCTAACATCACAATTCATGAATAATGTTTTTGCGTCCCGTTTCCCCTTTTCCTTATCCCTTTTCTTCGTCTGTATGAAAAATATTAAAAAATGTGTGGGAAATTTATTAGTTTTTTTATTTCCTTAATGTGACGAAGTAATAGACAACAGAGGCTTATGATAACTAAAGTAACTAACATAATTGGCCGTGTCAATTTTATCCACGTGCCGAGTGAACACAGCGTCGATGCACGATCCACCGCGCGTGGTTGAGAGCGATGGATCAGTCTTGAACAGTGTTGCCAGACAACTTGCCTCGAAATTCCCTACGGACCGTTTCCGAAATCCCTACTTTTCCCTACAAATTCCCTACCGTGTTAAAAAATTCCCCACGCGTAAAATTTCGATTGCTGAAAATGTAAAAGAACAAAAGAAGATCACTTCCCTCCTAGTCATCTACAAAACGACAAGATCACTGCATTCACTGCTGCTGGTTTGGTTTGAGGATTGAAATAACCATTGAACCACTGAGTTGCAGAATGTAATTTTTATTGCTGTCTCAATAATAGTTAGATTAGGTCCAGTCATTTTTTCAGGCCAAGAATTGTTAGTTACTTGAGAAATATCACTGAGATAAATATAATAAGGCTTATTGCTAAGGCTCAAGAATGGTAGCATTGGTTACATTAGCCTTGGAATACCTATTTAAAAAAATCTTAATGTCGACGACCAGGAATGTCAAGGAGGAGAAAATATAATTAAAATGGTAAAACATTAATAGTAAAACAAGTAACAGAAAAATTTGGGATTGAAAATAGAAAGAAGAGCAGTAAAATCTTGGGTTAATCTCAAGAGGTTATCAAAAATAAATCGAAAACTATTCATCAAAGAGACCATTAAAAACCAATCAAGTCGTCTTCGTCACTATCGAGGGATTGCTCGCTTTTATTAGATGCGTATAAGCTCTGTGACGCAAGCAACTTCATCATATTTGGTGTGATGGGGAGGTTGTACCAATTGATACCTTTCTCCTTCATATCCTTCATACCACAAGTGGTTTTCCGATCACGAATAAATGTACTAAAATCGTATATTTATTCAATTTATCAGAATTTTGCCAGTGTTTGAATCACGTAACCTACCTTGACCGAAAATCCCTACGTTCAGTGTAGGGATTCCCTACGCTCAATGCACCCCCAAAATTCCCTACGTGTAGGGAAAAATCCCTACATCTGGCAACACTGGTCTTGAATGTTGAGTGTTGCATGGTTACTTAATAACATGTTGTTAATTCAGAGTAGGAAGTTGAATGGTATCCACGTTGTGCGACTCGCCAGATGTGGTAATACTCAGTAATGGGCGATGATGAGAAAAATAAGATGTG
Source organism: Stenodema calcarata (assembly GCA_963920205.1). Lineage (NCBI taxonomy): Eukaryota > Metazoa > Arthropoda > Insecta > Hemiptera > Miridae > Stenodema > Stenodema calcarata. Next base: position 23,752,178 of record OY986056.1, on the reverse strand, counting down.
TAAGCCATTGAAATGTTTAGGTACGAGTACTACCATGAAACGTAGGTAACTAGTTATTCGTAGGTAACAAAGGTAACGTTGGTAATTCTTCATCACATTCCTCTTTGTGCTCATCTTTATCACATTCCTCTTTGTGCTCATCTTTATCACATTCCTCTTTGTGCTCACCTTTGTGACATAATTTCGTGACATAAACTTCGTGACACTTTTCGACTCTGGTAGGCCACCGCAAAAACATTATTCATGTTAAAACTATTTTGGTTAAGTAAGAAAAAGAGGCATTTTTTGTTGCAAATTACCTGCAAAAAACGATTCCCTGAATTTGTTACTTAGTTACACTGGACACCCTGTATTTTTTTGATCTCCATGAGAATCTAAATATTTCAGCATTCTACTCTCATCATATCAAGGCAGAGGAGGGAATGAGCCAGGTGAAAATGTTAACCTCAGAATTCCTCCCACTGACTCGTTCCAATTATCCGAGCTTCAATCACATTTCAATTATTTTCCCCCATCCAATCCAGGAATTGTGTCTCTCCCTCTTCAGATTGAAATGTAATAAGGCTTTAGGAGTCGGAGTGATAGAAATTAGAGAGATACTCATTGCACTCAGCTAATTGACTCTTGAGCCGCGGTATTCATGGAATATATTTACGCAGCGCTATCCCATACTGTATAAATCATAATATTATTATTCAACGTACAGCTTAAAGGGTGCGTCTATTAAATTTTATAACGATGCTCTCTCGTGGCCAAGGATCGGTTCATAATATCGAACGTACACCTACACTCTCCTTCAATATTGTTACTATTCGTTTCATTAAACGACACAAAACATAAGTTTTTTGATCATAGGTGGGGACGGTTTAGAATAAGCCCAAGATGATGAAGAATTTGGGACAGGGCCAGGATGTCAACTCATGTGCCAGAGGTTCCTTCTTCGTCCCTGGTTTCCTCTGTTGACGTTTTTTCTTTCTCAGCATCATCGTTGAACATTATACTGATTTAATATTCGCGTCTTAGGTTTCCATTTCCATGATTTTGGATACGTTTTTAAAATTTACATTGATACGTAGATATGATTATGATGATGATGTGATTATGTGTGTTCTAGTACTCAAGACCTAAAAGTTGTGAATGCAAAATTTGCATCGTTATTTGATCGTGATTTAATAACGATCAATTATTTAATATAATTTTCAATTTATAATTACTTTCGGGGATGGACAAATGTTTTAAGGCAACAATGATTTTGGTTTATTATCTTCGATAATGAACCATTAGAATCGCCCAACCCTCGAAACTTTTCATAACCCTAGGTCAAAGAGAAGGGGTTCGAAACGAATTTTGAAATTTTGAAAATTCCAAAACTCCAAAAATTCAGATAGACCGGTATATTTTGTATTTCATATTTTGATAGAGTTTATTCTTTAGAATTTTTTAAGACCATCCACAGCTTTGTACGACCAGCCGTTCGTTCACAATGGCGGCTCGAAGTTGGAGCAGATCGAAAATCGTCAACATGAGAGTGAATCGTGAGGCAGCCTGTCGGGTTCATTTTCAAACTGGCCCAGCTGATTCAAACAGCACAATGTCATGGTTTTCAAATATCGAGGAAATGAATAATATTTAATAATAATTATTAATAATGAAGCATACAAATTAATAATAACCATCAATAAATATTAATAATTTACACTAGGTACTTGATAATAATTATTAATAATTAATGATAATTCATAATAATAATTAATCTATCATTCAGTAATCGAGACAGAAGGGTGATCTGTACAAAGAAGATAATAAACCGTTGTGTCAAGAATTTAGTACTGATGTAATTTTGTACCTAATGACACTTGTTCTGTGATTTTAGATGTATTGCCATTGGTGATTCTCAGCCTAGTTGGCAACAAACCAATTTTTTATAAGTTCGAAGTTTATTTTATTTCTATAAATAAATCCTTTTTTGGTGCACACATCTCAATTTTTTACTGATATTAACGAAATTTTACCTAATATGTGACAGTCTCATATTGGGAACGCCGGGTTCAAACGGGTTAACACGTAATTTTCGGTAACTTTATTCATTCCAGCTTTTGGATGACAATTAATGGAAATGTGAATACATATATTCAAATAGGGATATCAATGAACAGAATTATTAAAAAAAAAAAAATTGAATTTTTGAACAATTATTGTATTCGCGTGGGTGTTTGCGCCTTCCTAAAAAAAAAAGTATCTCACATTTAATGTCCATAATAAATTATTAACAACATATTAATGTCCATAATAAATTAACAACAGAATATTATTCCCTTTGTGAACTAATTTAGTTCTTGTATTTCTTACAGACTGACCAGAGCGTCCAAGGAGAAGACTTACCGTACATATTCGGTGCACCATTGGGAGGCCAAATAAATCACTTCCAGTCGAGCTATAACCACCACGAAAAGCTTTTGTCTGAAGTTATGATGACCATGTGGAGTAACTTCGTGAAAACTGGGTACGTTGCAGCTTTTACATATAATATCAATTTTTCGATTTATGGATGTACGGATTTTGTTGACATTTTCGTTTGATAGCGATTTGAAAGAAGAAATAAGATTTGTTTTATAAACATTGTTTTTTTACCCGAGATACTCGTAGTAGGTAAATGTGGAATCGAGAAAGGAGGAGTTGTATCCACAATCCCATGGTTGCTAAATGCTTGGCCTTAAACGGTGTTTCAGGGTGAATTCTATCGAATAATGTTTGGATGAGTTTCTAAGAGTGGTTTCGAGATTGTTTATGATATTTATATGGGCAGGTGGATCGTGACCTTGGCGACTTGCCAGCTAGGCGCCTACCTCCGTCAGTTGGAAAAATGAATATCCTTGCCAAAACGTCGAGCGAAACGGAAATTGTCAGATTCCATAATTCATTTATTGATAAGATCTGATGTACTGGGTCATTTGATTGTTCAACTACTGGAGCCCTTGATTATACATGAGCTTATCAACAGAAAGCTTTGTAGTGCAGATTCTTCTTGAACGTACACCAAAAATTCTACAGTGTACATTAGGGTGGCAATAAAAGAGTTCGAATTTGATCACTCTCAACTCTCCAAATGGTGCAGTTGGGCTAGAAACTGAATTTTTCAAAGTTTTAGGTGGATCAGACAAGTATAAATGGCGTCTCATCGCTTTTGAAGTTTGAACAAACTTCAAATTTTTGGACAAATGTTAAGTTTTTGTTTTGTAACCCGAGTGAATACCCTTCGGGCTAGAAACCTGTAATTGGACTCATTCCGTAGATAATTTAATTACAAACAATCTTCATTTCAACAGTATTTTCGCTAAACCCAACACAATCGAGGTTATTAAGAATTCTGCGGGTCAGGTCGTGCTCTTTTTAAGAAAATTTGGCAACTTTTTAGGTGGATCGTACAAGAAGAAAATTTCGAGTGACTAGAGGAAAACTTAACATTTTTGAAAAAATGTCAAGTTTTCCTCTAGTCACTCGGATACCCTTCGAGCTAGAAACCTGTAACTGGTTTCATTCCGTAGATAATTTAATTACAAACAATCTTCATTTCAACAGTATTTTCGCTAAACCCAACACAATCGAGGTTATTAAGAATTCTGTGGGTCAGGTCGTGCTCTTTTTAAGAAAATTTGGAGTGACTAGAGGAAAACTTAACATTTTTGAAAAAATGTCAAGTTTTCCTCTAGTCACACGAATACACTTCGGGCTAGAAACCTGTAACTGGTCTCATTCCGCAGATAATTTAATTACAAACAATCTTAATTTCAACAGTATTTTCGCTAAACCCAACACAATCGAGGTTATTAAGAATAATTCTTAAGAATTATTCTGTGGGTCGGGTCGTGCTCTTTTTAAGAAAATTTGGCAACGTTTTAGGTGGATCGTACAAGTAGAAATGGCGTCTCGTCGCATTTGAAGTTCGAAGAAACTGCAAATATTTGGAAAAATGTCAAGTTTTCCTCTAGTCACTCGAAAACCCTTCGGGCTAGAAACCTGTAACTGGTCACATTCCGTAGATAATTTAATTAGGTACAAACAATCTTAATTTCAACAGTATTTTCGCTAAACCCAACCCAATCGGGGTTATTAAGAATTCTGTAGGTCAGGTCGTGGTGCTCTTTTCAAGAAAATTTGACTTTTTACGCATACCCCAAAAAATGCCACGACTGTCCATTGAATCTTATTCTAAACAGCGAAACTTGCCACACTCATTTTCCAGCCCTACTGCACCATTTAGGGGGTTGAGACTTCAAATTTGGCGAGACAATTTTTACCCCCATGGCCTATTGCCACCCTAGTGTACATCCATCACAATATAACAAATATTTTCGTTATATACCTAGTCATTCTATTATCAAAGTATAATTATACTTCGATAATAGAATGACTAGGTATATAACGAAAATATTCGTAAATCGTGATTAAAACAGTGATAGAGATGAAGCCCAAACTGGTTCGATAAGCGACATGTATACCAGCTTTGGCCCAAAGTTGAACCCCAAATCAAAGCTTGATCTAGCAAACAAAAACCTGGTATACATGTCGCTTATTGAACCAGTTTGGGCGTACGCGTGTGAAGTTTGGGGTCAGCTTGCAGCACATCAGTACAGAAAATTCAGGTCCAGCAGAACAAGATTCTGAGACACAACGCCCCTTGGTTTGTCAGAAATGACACCCTTCACAACGACTTGCGAATAGGCACAGTACAGGACAGGATCAAAAGAAGCTATGGCCTTTTAAGGACGAAAGCTACGGACCATCCAAATCCACAAGTACGGGACCATCCAAATCCACGGGACCAGCCCCCTGCACGATTCAATTTTGAAATTCATTTTTAAATACTTACTTCTATAAATTTTTTTGAAAGGAAAAGAGGGTATAGCGTCCTTTAGAAAACCCTCAACAATACGTAGGATTCTCCAAAGTTCAAATCATATAAATAGACCGATTGTAAGGAGTAACATCCGTCGGCCGGTCGCAGGCCAAGAGATGTGGCGTCACCACTACCCTGATCCCCCCCCCCCCCAATCGATGTTGAAATTGATCCAGGAAAACAACTGCGATGTTGGTACGAGGTCGTATTATAAAGGGAAATAACTACCACTTTCGTTCTAATCGCGTGGAATAAGAGTATGTAGGGGTTCAGTATAGAAATTGTATATCTGATTTTAAATGAAAGTTCACAGCCTCATCTTACCTAATTTCTACACTACTCGCCGTATTCAATCATTTGCAGAGCGCAGGGTGAGAAAAACAGAAAAAACGAGCTCCCCACTCCAGTAGATTGAGATTGATAAGCTATTAGGATACTTGTATAAAAGAGATTAAGCAGAAAGGCTCTTCGTCCCATGCCACGGGCACCTGCGCCAACTATGTTGATGGATCGTATCTCATAAGTTGGACTCCCCACGTGTCTAAAGTCTTTCAGGTTTATTTCAAGGGATCCAGGCGCTCCCTTTCATCTTGTGTAGTTGCCTCAAGCGAAATTCGAAGACCCTCCCTGTGTTTTTATGGAGATTCAATTTTATGTTTTATAATCATTCTTTCATGTTATTTAGAGATCCGAATTCGCCGAGGAAGTACAACTATCTCACTCTAACTGCGAGAGATTGGGCCTATTTCGAGAAATTGAAGTGGCCAATATTCGAGGCTCATAATCAATCGTATTACAAATTTGGTAAGTTATTATTATTTTGTAATCAAAACAGCATACAAGCAACCAAGCTATGAGAATACGTGGTTCCATATTCTAGCAATTGGTTATAGATTGCACAAAATTCTCGTCGCCACTTTAATAACTCGATAATGTGGTTTCGGAACCAGATTCAAGTCTCAACTATATTTTCAGTAATTGTGTATCAACAAAAACAGGGAACACCTGTAGTCAACCTGGTTGACTGCAGGTGTTGGTATTGGAGTGAGGTGACAACATTTTCAATACTTGTAATATTTATATATTTGATATTTGTGTATTTAATCAACCTTCAGCAACTGGATGTTTCCAGGTGACATTCGAAGTGGACGGGGTCTCCTGTAACCCTCTTCATAAAACCTTCCTCACAATTTCCATTCCACCATGAAAACATGTAAAACTCAAGGAGGAGTTAAAGATTCGATAGGTACATAATGTATGGTTGAATAAACTCTGTATTTTTAAAATATACAAACGATAAAATCAATGCTTTATGGACACATCCTGCAGTTTTACTTTTTGGGGGGGTTCTTCAGAGTTGAATGATCGCAGCTCTTCCTGCTGATTTCCTTGGTTTCGACGGCCACGTTGGTTTTCCTGATGGGTGGAAAACCACGTTGGGTGGAAACAATTTAGCTTTTCGTTGGTCTGACCATCCCATGACATCTTGTATGATTTTTGTGACTGAAAGGTGCATCCCTGGTAGCCTGATTCGCGTTTCCAAAATTTAATGAGGCCTCATTTAATGAGGCCTGACAAGTTCAAGAGAAAGTTGCAAATTAAACTCCCATCTTGTAATCAGGGGGGGTGTCTGCAAAGTAGAGGAATACTATTTGAGCATTCACTCGAAACCGTCTCTGTTCAGCCATCTAGAAAAAAAGTCACCAACATGAATATCAGGATGTCAACTGAATTATGCCACAGTAAGGGCTAATAAAACTGAATGCTGAAAGAAACCACCTGATGCGAGAGAAATCAAGAACACAACAAGCATTGCTAATGGTTATAATCAGAAATATTTGTTATGGTGAGTGGAGGGGGTTTCACATACCCCTCAAATTCTTGGCTGGCCAAGTTGAACGAGGTCTGTCAGAACCCTCACAGGTGCAAAGGTATACGACTCACCTTGACCTTCTTCCTCCAAGGCTGTGAAGCTACTAGTCCTGGAGCCGAGGCCGAAAATGGGTGTTCATTTTAGGAGAAGGTTTGATATAAAATTATGAAAATCTAGTCAATTCTGAGTAAGAAAATCCAAGTCTGCCATTTCAAAGCGGTTGCTTTCAAAAATGGCAGCCATTTAAAAAGTGACGAAAACGCACAAACATGACCTGTCTTTAGGATGGATGGAACTTTTATAGATGATAGATTATGTCCAAACATAGATGTTTTCACCAGTCTGCCACTTTCAACCGGTTGAAAATGCGTGGCAGACTCAATTTCAAAAATTGCATTTTTCGGGTGTAAAATTTACAGTATTTGGGACGCCTCAAATTTTCACACATGATTATATATGCCCAAATAAGGAGTTTGAGACTTGTCTGCCAATCTAAAGCAGTTGAAAAGTAATGGCAGACTTGAATTGAAATATTGCCAAATTTGGTGATAAATTTCATCAGTTTTAGGAAGATTCAAATTTCAATACGTTAAAGTACCTGTGGTATGAGAGCAATAGACCATGGTCTGCCTTGCCTAGCCAGTTGCTTTCTACCGACAGACTGAAATGCAAAAATTGCCAAATTACTGATCAAAATTTTGTGATTTTAGGATGCTTCAAATTTCGGCTCAACATTGTTCTCCTGCAATAAGACTGAAAAAGAGTAGTCTGCCTTCAGTAACCCGTTGTTTAAGTTAGGCAGACTGAAATTGAAAAATTGCAATTTTCAAGGTCAAAATGAATGTATTTTGGGAAAGTTGTAATTTTGGCATGTGATACTAGCATGTTAGTGTAAACTTTTTGACGCAGTCTGCCATCAATATTCCGCTGCCTTCTGGCGGCAGACTGAACTCAAACGTGGGAAAACAGAAATAATTTCAATTATTGACCATTTTTATGGTAAAAATGCATCTTCTTTAGGACGATTCAAATTTTGGCACATGATACTACATTGTAAGAAGAAACTTTGTGACATGGTCTGCCATCAATATCCAACTGATTTTTTCGGCAGACCAACAATATTAGGTATCTTACTTACATAATATGTTACAATTTGCCATCCCTCAACACCTTTATTAGCTGCAAGTAATTTTTTCTACATCCATTTTCCTTCATGTCCGACTGTAGAAAATATCTTTAATTTATAAATGAAACAAGGGAGAAGCAGAAAACAGAATGGGAAAACACTAAACTTCGCGTCGAAAACGGCCGTTAGGTGGGTCCCGGGTAGCCGCCCAGAATAAAACTGCCTTTTTTTCATCTTCCAGGTAAACTACAGTCTAGAAATTTTAACCGTCAGTCGGGGATAGACCACATTCACTCGGTTTCTCATCTGTAAAATTGTTTAAATAATACCTTTTTGTTATAATACAAATTAAATTTTGATGCTGAGCTATTGACTTGAAATTTTAAAAATAGGTCAGAACTGGATCACAATGCAATATTCACTCGGTTTTTGGTTTATTATCTTCGATAATGAACCATTGGAATCGCCCAAAGAAAAAATTTTTTTAACCCCCCCTCAAAATTTGTTGGTTTACGTTTCAAGATACGTAGATTCAGAAAATCGAATAAAAAAAAATCCGTCCGTCCGCCGTACGCCGTCCGCCGTACGCCGTCCGCGCCACTTTGCCCAGTTAGCGTTGAGGTAAAATTACGAAATTTTTTTTATGGGTTTCTACCAACCCCACAATGGTCCTCGAAACTTTTCAGAACCCTAGGTCAAGGGGAAGGGGTTCAAAACAAACTTTGAAAATGTGAAAATCTCATATCTCGAAAAATTCATATAGAACGGTATGTTTTTTATTTCATATTTAGATAGAGTTTGTTCCGTAGAATTTTTTAAGACCATCCGCAGCTTTGTAGGACCAGCCGTTCGTTCACAATGACGGCTCAAAGATTGTGCCTCACAACACGATCGTGACTCAAACTGTTGAAATACAGGTCCATTTTCATACTAACAAGCTCTTTGGAACATCATATGGCTCAAGTTAAGTCGAGTTTGTTGTTCTGAGGTGCGTTTCGTGTTACGGAAATGAAGGTAATTTCGAATGTTTGTTGGTAGGTACTTCTTTTATAGAAAAATTATTACCGACGTAGTATTAAAAACCCCAGAATTATATCGTATTAATTGATCATAATTAATAATAATTATTATTAATAATAAATACGAATTATTAATACCTAACAATAAATTATAATAATTTTCACTAGGTACTTAATAAAATTGTTAATAATTAGTGATAATTGATAATAATAATTAATCTAACATTTAGGATATAGACATTCAGACCTAGTGATCTAGACAGAAGGGTGGTCTGTACAAAGAAGATAATGAACCGTTGTTTTTTATGGGTTTCGACCAACCCCACAATGGTCCTCGAAACTTTTCATAACCCTAGGTCAAGGGGAAGGGGTTCAAAACGAATTTTGAAAATTTGAAAATCTCATATCTCGAAAAATTCATATAAAACGGTATGTTTTTTATTTCATATTTAGATAGAGTTTGTTCCGTAGAATTTTTTAAGACCATCCGCAGCTCTGTACGACCAGCCGTTCGTTCACAATGACGGCTCAAAGATTGTGCCTCACAACACGATCATGTATCAAACTGTTGAAATACAGGTCCATTTTCATACTAACAAGCTCTTTGGAACATCATATGGCTTTAGTTATGTCGAGTTTGTTGTTCTGAGGTGCGTTTCGTGCTACGGAAATGAAGGTAATTTCGAATGTTTGTTGGTAGGTACTTCTTTTATAGAAAAATTATTACCGACGTAGTATTAAAAACCTCAGAGTTATATGGTATTAATTAATCATAATTAATAATAATAATTATTAATAATACATACACATGATTAATACCTAACAATAAATTATAATAATTTTCACTAGGTACTTGATAAAATTATTAATAATTAGTGATAATTCATAATAATAATTAATCTAACATTTAGGATCTAGACAGAAGGGTGATCTGTACAAAGAAGATAATGAACCGTTGTGTCATGAATTTGCAGAGTTTTTGTCTGTAAAATTGTTTAAATAATACCTATTTGTTTAAACAAATGAAATTTTGATGATGAGCTACATACTTGAAATTTTAAATATAGGTCAGAAATGGATGACATTTCAATATTCACTCGGTTTGTATGACATGGTATGAGTATGGTATGGTATATTATTGTATGTATGATTTGGTATAGTACAGTATGGTATGATAGGAAAGAAATTCGTATGGTATGGTATGAGTACGGTGAGAATATGGTATGGTGCCGATTTGCAACACAGTCTGGTATAGACAGAAGGGAGTTTATTTTTCTATGGCCATAGATTTAGGCAAGTTTAGTTGTTTTCCATTGTACATTGGTAACATCAACCGAATCCAGAAATAACATTATTTTGTTTACTTTTCCAACAATTTTGATTATTTATTTATCGCCACATTGCATCCGACATTTGGACATTTCACCGCTGAACACGACGGCGAAGTCAGAATTGCAATCTCGCATTACGTCCTAAAATGGACGAAGCGATTAGGAAGAAGTTGAACGAAACGAAACCTATCCATATAAACTTCACGAATCTGAAGACATACGTAATCCCATTAAAATTTAATAAGTTAATATTAACTCACAAACAGTACCTTAAGCGGACGAGGCGAAATACATTGGCATGACTCTCGACTGCAAGCTGAGGTGGAAAGCCCATGTAAAGAAAAAGAAATAAAAAACATACCGTTCTATATGAATTTTTCGAGATATGAGATTTTCAAATTTTCAAAATTCGTTTTGAACCCCTTCCCCTTGACCTAGGGTTATGAAAAGTTTCGAGGACCATTGTGGGGTTGGTCGAAACCCATAAAAAAAATGTCGTATTTTTAACTCAACGCTAACTGGGCAAAGTGCCGCGGACGGCGTACGGCGGACGGACGGATTTTTTGGTTTATTATCTTCGATAATGAACCATTGGAATCGCCCAAAGAAAAAAAAATTTTAACCCCCCCTCAAAATTTGTTGGTTTACGTTTCAAGATACGTAGATTCAGAAAATCGAATAAAAAAAAATCCGTCCGTCCGCCGTACGCCGTACGCCGTCCGCCGTCCGCCGTCCGCGCCACTTTGCCCAGTTAGCGTTGAGTTAAAATTACGAAATTTTTTTTATGGGTTTCGACCAACCCCACAATGGTCCTCGAAACTTTTCATAACCCTAGGTCAAGGGGAAGGGGTTCAAAACGAATTTTGAAATTTTGAAAATTTCATATCTCGAAAAATTCATATAGAACGGTATGTTTTTTATTTCATATTTAGATAGAGTTTGTTCCGTAGAATTTTTTAAGACCATCCGCAGCTTTGTACGACCAGCCGTTCGTTCACAATGACGGCTCAAAGATTGTGCCTCACTACAGGATCGTGAATCAAACTGTTGAAATACAGGTCCATTTTCATACTAACAAGCTCTTTGGAACATCATATGGCTTAAGTGATGTCGAGTTTGTTGTTCTGAGGTGCGTTTCGTGCTACGGAAATGAAGGTAATTTCGAATGTTTGTTGGTAGGTACTTCTTTTATAGAATAATAATTATTATTACGGACGTAGTATTAAAAACCCCAGAATTATATCGTATTAATTAATCATAATAATTATTAATAATAAATACAAATGATTAATACCTAACAATAAATTATAATAATTTTCACTAGGTACTTGATAAAATTGTTAATAATTAGTGATAATATGATAATAATAATTAATCTAACATTTAGGATCTAGACATTTAGACCTAGTGATCTAGACAGAAGGGTGATCTGTACAAAGAAGATGATGAACCGTTGTGTCAAGAATTTGCAGAGTTTTTTATTCGATCTTGAAACGTAAACCAACAAATTTTGAGGGGGGGTTAGAATTTTTTTTTCTTTGGGCGATTCCAATGGTTCATTATCGAAGATAATAAACCAAAATGAAGTACGAGGTACGCGGTGTGGGTGTGACAGGGGGCGCAGAGACATAAAAGGTGTCGTCGTATGACGCACTAGTTGGCTCCTGCCAGCCGTATTACGTCATACGCTCGTGCGTCATAGGCTCTGACGTACTTGTTGGCCTCCTGCTAGCCGTCTTACGTCATACGCTCGTGCGTCATAGGCTATGACGCACTTGTTGGTCTCCTGCCAGCCGTCTTACGTCATACGCTCGTGCGTCATAGGCTCTGACGTGCTTGTTGGCCACCTGCCACCCGTCTTACGTCATACGCTTGTGCGTCATTGGCTCTGACGTACTTGTTAGCCTCCTGCTAGCCGTCTTACGTCATACGCTCGTGCGTCATAGGCTATGACGCACTTGTTAGCCTCCTGCTAGCCGTCTTACGTCATACGCTCGTGCGTCATAGGCTATGACGCACTTGTTGGTCTCCTGCCAGCCGTCTTACGTCATACGCTCGTGCGTCATTGGCTCTGACGTACTATTTGGCCTTCTGCCAGCCGACTGACGTCATACGCTTGTGCGTCATTGGCTCTGACGTACTTGTTAGCCTCCTGCTAGCCGTCTTACGTCATACGCTCGTGCGTCATAGGCTCTGACGTACTTGTTGGCCTCCTGCCAGCCGTCTTACGTCATACGCTCGTGCGTCATAAGCTCTGACGTACTATTTGGCCTTCTGCCAGCCGACTGACGTCATACGCTCGTGCGTCATAGGCTCTGACGTACTTGTTGGCCACCTGCCAGCCGTCTTACGTCATACGCTTGTGCGTCATTGGCTCTGACGCACTAGTTATCCTGCCAGCCGTCTTACGTCATACGCTCGTGCGTCATAGGCTCTGACGTACTAGTTGGCCTCCTGCCAGCCGTCTTACGTCATACGCTCGTGCGTCATAGGATCTGACGTAATTTCCCGCCGGTCGCTTGTGTTCTGACGTGATCTGAGGGAAAGGGTGAATCAAGGGAACAAATTTCTCCCGTTTCAGTTCATGTGCCAAAGCAAAGACATGAAAATGTCAAAAAAATGTGTAAATAGGTACCTAAGCCCAACTGTAATGTCAATTTTCTGACAATGAGTTTTCGACTATAGTTTTCATACCTTTTTACTTAAGTACTTATTGAAATTTGAGACTGATAATGAGCTGTTTGCAAATAAAAAGTCTGATAACTTCATTAGGTACATCTTATTAATCTATTTTCAAGTTCCGATTCACAGTTGAATGTGTTTTATTTAGATGTCGTAAAATTCGAAAACGATGGAATGACGAAAAACCTGTCGACTACTGACTCAAGTGATACTGTCGACTTCTAACACATGTAGGTCGACTACTAGTGCAAAACCATGTCGACTACTGAAGAAAATGTTGGTCACTGGTATCGACTACTACCTAGAGCATTGGGATTTTTTACAAAACTTCTTTTTCCCTTTTCAAACCATGTTGAATAATATTTCCCGCTGCCAGGTCTTTTAGGAAAGGATCTTGGGTACACAATGAACAGGTTTGCAATGAGAAAAAAACCGAGTGAATATTGAAATGTCATCCATTTCTGACCTATATTTAAAATTTCAAGTATGTAGCTCATCATCAAAATTTCATTTGTTTAAACAAATAGGTATTATTTAAACAATTTTACAGACAAAAAACCGAGTGAATATTGCATTGTGATCCAGTTCTGACCTATTTTTAAAATTTAAAGTCAATAGCTCAGCATCAAAATTTAATTTGTATTATTACAAAAAGGTATTATTTAAACAATTTTACAGATGAGAAACCGAGTGAATATTGCAATGTGGTCTATCCCCGACTGACGGTTAAAATTTCTAGACTGTAGTTTACCTGGAAGATGAAAAAAAGGCAGTTTTATTCTGGGCGGCTACCCGGGACCCACCTAACGGCCGTTTTCGACGCGAAGTTTAGTGTTTTCCCATTCTGTTTTCTGCTTCTCCCTTGTTTCATTTATAAATTAAAGATATTTTCTACAGTCGGACATGAAGGAAAATAGATGTAGAAAAAATTACTTGCAGCTAATAAAGGTGTTGAGGGATGGCAAATTGTAACATATTATGTAAGTAAGATACCTAATATTGTTGGTCTGCCGAAAAAATCAGTTGGATATTGATGGCAGACCATGTCACAAAGTTTCTTCTTACAATGTAGTATCATGTGCCAAAATTTGAATCGTCCTAAAGAAGATGCATTTTTACCATAAAAATGGTCAATAATTGAAATTATTTCTGTTTTCCCACGTTTGAGTTCAGTCTGCCGCCAGAAGGCAGCGGAATATTGATGGCAGACTGCGTCAAAAAGTTTACACTAACATGCTAGTATCACATGCCAAAATTACAACTTTCCCAAAATACATTCATTTTGACCTTGAAAATTGCAATTTTTCAATTTCAGTCTGCCTAACTTAAACAACGGGTTACTGAAGGCAGACTACTCTTTTTCAGTCTTATTGCAGGAGAACAATGTTGAGCCGAAATTTGAAGCATCCTAAAATCACAAAATTTTGATCAGTAATTTGGCAATTTTTGCATTTCAGTCTGTCGGTAGAAAGCAACTGGCTAGGCAAGGCAGACCATGGTCTATTGCTCTCATACCACAGGTACTTTAACGTATTGAAATTTGAATCTTCCTAAAACTGATGAAATTTATCACCAAATTTGGCAATATTTCAATTCAAGTCTGCCATTACTTTTCAACTGCTTTAGATTGGCAGACAAGTCTCAAACTCCTTATTTGGGCATATATAATCATGTGTGAAAATTTGAGGCGTCCCAAATACTGTAAATTTTACACCCGAAAAATGCAATTTTTGAAATTGAGTCTGCCACGCATTTTCAACCGGTTGAAAGTGGCAGACTGGTGAAAACATCTATGTTTGGACATAATCTATCATCTATAAAAGTTCCATCCATCCTAAAGACAGGTCATGTTTGTGCGTTTTCGTCACTTTTTAAATGGCTGCCATTTTTGAAAGCAACCGCTTTGAAATGGCAGACTTGGATTTTCTTACTCAGAATTGACTAGATTTTCATAATTTTATATCAAACCTTCTCCTAAAATGAACACCCATTTTCGGCCTCGGCTCCAGGACTATACTGAGCGCATGACGTTCTCCCTGTGCTATGGGCGGCCAGTACTCCCCCTACAAAAACTGCTAGGGTCCCCCCAGACCCCGTCCACTTGCTGAAGGTTAATATTTGTATGATTTAATATTTGTCTATTCAATATTTGTATATCTTATATAGGTATCCTACTTAGTTAATATATATATATCCTACCTAGTTAATATTGGTGTATTTAATATTTGTATAATTTAAGCTGTCATATATTGCAATGAACCCAATTTGTTTTCTAGCCCTGCGCCCATCAATTGGTAATTGGTACAGGAGTGAGTACATGGAGTTTTGGAACAGCGACTTACCATCGTATTTGGATAAGCACGAAAAAAACCTCAATGAGCGAGAAGAGAACTTTTTCTTCCGCCCTCCGGTCAAATCGGTTTGTATTGCTCATAATAATTATTTTAATCTATATAACTATATTTAGAGACGATTTTCGTGCTCCTTGGGTATTTGCGAAAAAATTCACTACAGTTATTCGTGTCGCGTGAAATGGAGTCGAACCATGCCGATTTTGAATTCGGTGTCTGTCTGTTTGTCTGTCCTTCAATCACGCAAAAACGGCTCAATGGATCGAGCCATGCTCCCGTATTTAAATGTTTCTGTGACCGGGGAAGGTCATAGGGGGATTCACTTCCGGATTCGTTGTATAGGGGTGGGGGTTTATAGGGAAGCCTAAGTATAAAAATCTTAAATTCTTCCTTCCCGTGAGACAGATGAATATCATTTTTGGTATTATAAGGGTTTGTAAAGGGACATGTAAGAGGTATAAGAAAGCGACAAATAAGAGTGGCATGTGGATCCATCCCGAGTTCTGCCCGTCCCGGACAGGTAACAGAGGTAGATGGACACACCCCGAGTACTGCCCGTCAGCGACGGGACCGACAGCTAGTTATTAAAATCAGGTTTTTTACTCATAATTCTGTACCATAATGCTGTAAGTCAGAGGCTTACTCAATTACCTATATGCAGAGTGGAGAGGTAACCTATCATAAAGAACTTTGTGAAGGTTCACCTCTAATTAGGACTTACATATGCGATACTTTATAACTCCCTATGTCACCTACTATCAAAGAGAGAGTTTCATGTTATAAAAAGCAAATATTAATAAGTATGTGAAAGAGATATGGCACGAGCGTATGCAATAGAACTAAGACTAAGAGTCATAAAAGCTGTAGAAGCAGGGGTACGAATAAGTAAGGTATTTTATTTTCTTGCTCAAAAGTTTCTGCAACTGATTTGTTGCAGAATAATCTATTAGTAAATTATTAGTTCTACAAACGCAAGGCTTGCCCATACCCCTTGCTACGACTGCGGCGTGTGAAGTCATACCACCTCGTATTGTTAAAAAACCTGAGGAAACATGCATGCCATTAATATCTTCGGGGCTAGTATCGTGCCTTACTAAAATCACTTTATGGTGATGTGATAGTTTTTCAGCACCACAAGGTGAAAATACGATAATACCAGTTGCCGCATCAAATATCTCATTTTGCATAATAATTATCCTATAGAGGGAAATTATTTTCCTCTATGAAGTTCCATAAAAAATAAGTCACTTAACCCATTATCTGCCGCTTTCGCATCATTATCTTAGTATGCTCAGTCTCAAGTCCAACAAATATTTATTTATTATCATCTTTGGTTTCTGGTGCTTTTCTATCCCAACTTGGAGAATATAAAGTAAAACTAATTTACTGACCGTTGTTTGAGAGCCCCTTGAAACTGCTGGTTCCAACCACCTCGTATGATTGATGTTTCCTAGGATCCTTGTGAGCTTAAAACCACTGACATAAATTATTAATCTTCAAGTGTGGTAACTTGGAAAAATATAGCATCGAAGTTTTTCTATTATCTGATGCTTGGCAAAAAAGCGTGAATATAACAATGTGAAAATTTATTTATTTATTGGCATCCAAAATACAAGAAAAAATTAAAAACACACAAGCCTTACACTTCTGGTAAACCAAATAAAATTAAACGAACAGTTCGTATGATTACTTACGTAAAATTCACATGGTGGTTTACCTGTGACGTACAGAATGGTTTTTAGTTTTCCAACTTTTTGTAACATTTTGATTCGGAGGTTTCGGATATTTACGGGTAAATGGCCTCTCGTTACATTTAGGAGTATATATACAATTTGGCAATCATTCACCCTTCATACCGTTGTTTCAGAATCCCGGACGTTCGTACGAGCGTGAACCCAGCAGATATCCACCTCAAGTTTGGCCTGAGCCGCCGCCTCGACCCCACAACCCCGGACCGTACGGCACCGTCATAAACTACCCATCTGAATCGAGGGAAAAAAGACCGGGATCCTTTTATAAACTTGCTACTCTCAAACCGAAAGTACACGAAGTCATGGATGAAGACGATCCCGAGGAGCCGCCTGTGGATGACTCAGAACGTAGTGAAGAGACCAAACATATCGACACGGCATCTTCTTTTGCATTGAGTGTGATTCTAATCGTAGGTTTAGCATTTGTAGTTGTAAATATATTTTTATTTGTATTTTTTATGAGACAAAAACGAAAATTGTGTACTTCAAGTAACTTTCCAGGAAGGTTTGGTTGTGGGCCAAGCCCGAGTTTACCCGATTCTAATTTAGAAAGTCGGGACGAGAAGTATGAGATTAAGAGTATTCTCAAGTCTGCAGATCAGCTGTACGATGCAGTTGTGAAGAGGCAGACGGATGAGTGGCCAGATATTTACAGGCCAGGTAGTTCCAGTACAGTGACGATCGACCCTCACACAAAAGTTGCTGAGTGGATGGGACAAAAAGTTAAGAACACTAATTTGAAGCAGTCGAATTTAACAAGGAACAAAACGGACAGGTCTTCAGAAACTGACAATACTTCTTCAGCGACAACATCGAAGGCGTACGAGAAAAGGTCGGTAAAGAAAGTGTCCGTTGCGGTCGATGCGACGCCAAGTGCTAGGAGTGCTAGTGTATTGAAACAAATTCCTATTGAACTTACAAAGTCACTAGATTATGGGAGTAGAAGATTTGGTATGGGGAAATTAAGGAAAGAAGGTGCGATATCTGAAGACGACAGCCCGTTGCCGAGTCATAAGCACTCGTTGTCAGATCCTGTAGATTTCCCTCCACCACCTCCGACGTCGTCACTGTCAGAGAGAGTGTTGTCATCGTTCAACCCTCATACGGAAGACATAAATGTGACGTCACGAGACGAACAACAGCCACATCCGATGTCTCCTGAAGAGGCCTTGGACAACATTAAACGTAGAAATTTCCCGAAAGTTCTTCCGGATTTTCCGGAAGACGAACCCGAAGGTGCTGCACGACTCAAACGCATGTCGTTACCACAACCGTTTGAAACCCTCAAGGAACTGGGGAGAAAACATCCGCCTCCTCCACCGCCGAGGGTTTCCACGTTGGCCAGAAAACCGATGCCGAGCAGGAATTCAGCGCCGAATCCGTCGATCGGGCAAAGAGCGATGGAAATCAGTCACGAACGAGGGAAACCTGAACACAAACGAGACAAACCAGACAAAGTAGAGAAACGCCCCGAGCCCAGAGTCATCATCAAGCCAACTCTAACCGATCCAAACGCCAAGAAGAATCCGAATTCGAAAATACCACGAGTGACGTCGAAGCACACGGAAAAACAGCCGCCAAATTCGCCTTCTGCGCCATCGAAACACCCGCAAGTCAAAGATCCCCCTAAAAAACCTCTTGGCGGCGTTGGCGCCAAACTCAAAGTTCCTCCAGTCAAGAAAACTTCATCAACTGAAACAAACGCAACTTCTGGAACGTCAGGAAGCTCCGTTTCAAGTATCGCTACAGTGAAAAAATCCCACCCGTTCTAAAAACAATGTAATATTCCTGCCGTGCGAATGAAATACTGAGGGAACACATGAAACAATGTGTTCAAACAATGTGTTCAGGAAGGATGACATCCTGAAATTATTGTGCCCAAATTTTATACTACAGAGTGTAAATTCAATTGTACTCAGGAAATGGACAATGTAATTTATTGTAGTATATTTGAACTATAGTAGGTACCATATTAGTTACTGCTAAATGTGAAGACTGTATTATTGGAAAATAGTTTACCAACTTGTTATGTTGGTGAATTCTCAAGGCACTCAGATAGTATTACCGAACGATTGTGTATATTACTTATTTCGTGTTCAATGTCGATTAGTTGTGTGTCGTCTTTAGCTTTAGAATTATTAGTTCCGTACACTGCGAGTCTTAACCTTTGGAGGGTACTGTGGGTTACTGGTGGCACGGAGGGTACTGTGGGGCCTGTGCAGACCCCAGCCGATTTTTCGAATTTTCAACATTCAGTAAACTCAATTAAAAAACAATTTAACTTTAATAAATCACGTTATTAAACACAAAAATGAAGAGTGAAAAATGGACTTACTAGAGATACCTATCAGAGACCTGACTTTTGGGTACATTACCACATTACATATAATATATGTAATGTGTGTTATAATATATGTAAATTATAAATATTATTTATAATTTTATATTATAAATTATAAAAACGACTCGAAATTATCACTTGGACTCAAAATTATCACTTGAAAAAGAATAAAACCTTTTGGGCCTGGAAGGTGTGAAATGGTGTTCCTGGATGGTATCTTGCTTTCCCTCTGGCTGATTAGGGCGTACAAGTTTTCAGTGATTCTTATAACTGAAAGTGTAATACTATGTAGTGAACAGTATTAAATACCACCAAATTTTGGTGGTCTTCCAGTTATTGCTTCTTCTTCAATTGATTTTTCCCTATTACCGAATGGATTTGTTCACGACTTCCTTTGACATACTCAAAGAGTTGGAGAGGCAGGAGGCCGAGGACGGTGAGTGAAGAGGATTTATCCTATAACGATTCTTCTGAAATGGTATATTGTACGATGGTCCCCCAGAAGAGGATGAATTTGTAGTGTTGCCAGAAGACATTGAAGAAGAGCCTATCGTCCGGCTACCTCTACAGGCAGATGGATCCAAATCTGATTCTGGTGATCACGAGAGAGATCTTGTATTGGGAAAAGACAACGAAACGATTTGGAGTGATCTTGTGATCAGCTGGACGATGGGCTCTTCTGGCAACACTTCTGGGGGATCATCGTACAATAGACCATCTTCAGAAGAATCGTCATCCTCTTCACTCAGAAGTCCGTCCTCGGCCTCCTGCCTCTCCAAGCTTCTGAGTGTATCAAAGTCAGTCGTGAATAAATCCATTCTGTAATAGGAAAAAAAGTCAGTTGAAGAAGATGCAATTATTGGAAGACCACCAAATTCTGTTCACTACATAATATTACACTCTCAGTTATTGCACTTCCAGTTGTCCTGTGGCTGCCAGAAGGTCCACATGGCTAGTTCAGGAAAGAGAAGACTATTCTTCCTTTTTTCTGTCCCACGTCTGAATGGGGTCCAGCCAGACCCCACAGTACCTTTGGTGTTGGTAGTTGTGTAATCAACTTCTGTGTTCAAAAGCGTACAAGTTTTCAGTGAATCACTTCTTATTCATAAGAATCACTGAAAACTTGTACGCTTTTGAACACAGAAGTTGATTACAAAACTACCAACACCAAAGGTACTGTGGGGTCTGGCTGGACCCCATTCAGACGTGGGACAGAAAAAAGGAAGAATATAGTCTTCTCTTTCCTGAACTAGCCATGTGATCCTTGCAGCAGCCACAGGACTACTGGGGTAACATATACCTACTCCAGAACCCAAACCCGACCCATTGGTCTGAATGACTGGGGTCTGCAGAGACCCCACAGTGCCCTTCGAAGGTTAATAATATAATTACCGCTATGTTTCTACAGTTAGTTCACGACGTCTTGAGAAATGACAATAATCTACCTCAATGACCGATGACTGGCGAGTCTTGTTAACTCCAAAGTCACTACTTTTCATGCATTTTATGAGAATCTCATCAGGACATTGTTGCTTCCTGACTACCCCAGGGAATCTTGTATTCTTGTAGAACGATTATGCCCTGCAAAGTCGAAATTTCAAGTCGCATTTGGCGTTTCGACCGTAGTAAGTAACCACCACATTTCTGCCCCGTCCAATGTTGAGAACTCCCCTATGGTGAAGTCCAAGTTCAAAATTCGAACCGGAAGTGGGGGAAATTCTGACCTTAAACCATAAAACGCCTCATCTCACCAAAATATTGAGATGAGGCGTTTTACCTACAAATTTCCTAACAAAACATCCGTTTGATTGAGCAAACAATCTCAAAACGGAAGCTGGCAATTTTAAAATCGAATTTTAAAACCGCAATTAATCGATTATAAATCGAATAATCGAGTTTTTTTTTACCGTTGAATTGGTTGAAGTCATATCGATATCTCACCGAAAAATGGGGTTTTTATAATGAGTTGCAGTCATCTTACATCAAAGGTTTCAGTGAAAAATGTTGAGGCGACTTTGTGCAATGTTTTGAATTTAGTGGTGAGGCGTTTTACCTTAACAGGGCAGATTTTACTGAAAGACAGCAGTACGAAAGAGCTGAAGTTTGAGGTTATGAGCGGGTTCCCTCATGAATTTAATCATATGACTGTAACTTTTGTGTGAGCACACGCGAACGGTAAAGTTCCTGAACAATTTTTCAGGAATCGTGGTGGTTGTGTCATTTCGATTCAAATAATATTATTATGTAGACATGCACTAACAACAAAAACAGTGAAAATACACATTTTCTCCTTGAAGTGGCCATTACTAGATTTTTATGAAATGTCGATTAATCAGGAGGGATTATGCAGTAGTGTGGGTCGATTTTCCTTCAGCATTGTAATTTCACAATAGGTCGTCACCTATAAACGAAGAAAACCATCGGATAGCAAATGATTATGGGTTTGAAATAAGTACGTAAAAATCGATTATTCAATACCGATTAATCGGTCACATCAATTATTAGCTTACGATTAATCAGTTGATGTTATAATCGATAATTTGGTTCCAATGTTGCATCCCTAGTTCCAACTTCTTGGGCCACACAGCTCTGGGATTGTCAGGGCAATTACCGAAATTATTAGGTACAGACAACGAGATTGACACAAGTGCTCTCATAAGCAGTATTCTCTTGAGATTTACCTCAAGAGGGTTTCATACGAGTGATGGAACCTGAAGGGAATTTCGACCAGGGCTCCTATTTTTACCCAGCATGTTTTTTTTTTCTAGGTGAAAAGGTTACACAATTTCGCTATTGGATCAAAAAATTTGGAAAACTTTTTTTTTTCTTTTTTTCGTGCCAAACTCGATCCACCCTATTATGCAGGTCCCAAATGACCTCACAATGTCATAATAATTGTAGCTAAGTACTGTGTTTGTCTTTGGCTTGTGTAGACATAAAATCCTTGTAACGCCTGTATTCAACAATTGTCAACGTCATTTTCAGGGTTACGCAGATCCGTATCCCAGATTGTCGCCTATGAATTCCTTTGTGATCGTAGAGCCTACGCGAGCACAAACATGAAACCTTTTGTCACTCCCATATTTCCCGTTCTATCCGACCGATGTTGATGAAATCGACGGAGGTTGTGTGGGTTGAATCACTAATGCTCCTCTAATAATTCCATTGTGACAGGAGAAATAGGAGCTTCTATCCGGCGCTCGGGGTAACGTAAAATCCTTCAAACGAGGATTCCCCTGTTTCTATCCCCAGTTTCGTTCGACCAATGTTGTTTAGATTGTCATGGGCCTTCCTACTAGATGGGAAGAGATCCCCCCCCCCTCCCTTGAATATCATGCATATCCACTCATGCCCACACATGAAACCCTGTGATGCCCACTCAAATTCTTGTGTATTCCTTCCCTCATTTAGCCCAAGTTTAACAAGTCGTTTGTGAAAAGCTGTTTATTGACGTAAATTGTAATGGTTTGCTGAGTGTCCTTGTTTCCCGAGTTTTTGGTTCGACCGCTTCGGAGGATAGCTGGCTCTGTGAATGTAGTCCGGATTGCTACCTTGCCTAACCTCTCCGGGAACGGAGGCAACTCAGCACACCATACATCACAAAATGTACTACAGAAATAAACATTGGAGTCACTAATTGTGCGAATGCATGAAAGTATTGATGTAAAGAACCTATATGTACTTACTGCCCTTCTGCTTGGCAATCGTAAGAAAAAGAAAATTTCTTTAATTTAATTGTCCTGTTATGTTGTTCGTATTTTGAAAAAGAATCTTCAAAGGTCAACAGAAATGTATGATACCTAATATCACTATCAACGACCAGATAACAACGTACAAGTTGATTTTAATTTTAAGCTGCTGGTATGAATTCGGAAGTACTCTACCTTCGTATACTCTTAGTTTAATTTCTTATTTGTATTTTCTAAAGTAAAAGTGAGCATTGCATCAGCAAACGCTACCATTTCTTACATTACACCATTTGTACATATTAAAAATCAAGTTGTTGAATATTCATGATCCAGCGCCCCTCGTCCCAACCCGCGGCAGTAAAGCCTTGATAAGAACAAATAATTCGGATCCTCCTGGGAGGACGTCCAATCACGCTCACGACGCTGTATGCCAGTCGTGAAGGCCCAGCCTGAAATAACTGTTACAGTTACCAACAATGATTTCTGTATGGTTTAGCGTGCAGAATAGTGTAAGAAACAGTTAATCATTCATTTAATGTACAGGGTTCGTGCCGGTCAGGGAAGTCAGGGAAGTCATGGAAAAGTCAGGGAAATATAAATGGGCACTGGAAGTCATGGAAAAGTCAGGGATATTGGATTTTGGTCAGGGAAAAATCTCAAATCGGGTGCAGAATTGCGAAAAATCCATGATACGCGTCGAAAACCCCTTTACCTTTGTAAGGTATGGTTTATGTAAACCACGTACTCAAAACTTTTATGTGTTTTATCTTGTGATTCTATCTCTTACTTTGTTTTAAGTAAACTTCGTTTTTGGTTTATTATCTTCGATAATGAACCATTGGAATCGCCCAAAGAAAAAATTTTTTTAACCCCCCCTCAAAATTTGTTGGTTTACGTTTCAAGATACGTAGATTCAGAAAATCAAATAAAAAAAAAAATCCGCCCGTCCGCCGTACGCCGTCCGCGCCACTTTGCCCTGTTAGCGTTGAGTTAAAATTACGAAATTTTTATTATGGGTTTCGACCAGCCCCACAATGGTCCTCGAAACTTTTCATAACCCTTGGTCAAGGGGAAGGGGTTCAAAACGAATTTTGAAATTTTGAAAATTTCATATCTCGAAAAATTCATATGGAACGGTATGTTTTTTATTTCATATTTAGATAGAGTTTGTTCCGTAGATTTTTTTAAGACCATCCGCAGCTCTGTACGACCAGCCGTTCGTTCACAATGACGGCTCAAAGATTGTGCCTCACAACACGATCGTGACTCAAACTGTTGAAATACAGGTCCATTTTCATACTAACAAGCTCTTTGGAACATCATATGGCTTAAGTGATGTCGAGTTTGTTGTTCTGAGGTGCGTTTCGTGCTACGGAAATGAAGGTATTTTCGAATGTTTGTTGGTAGGTACTTCTTTTATAGAAAAATTATTACCGACGTAGTATTAAAAACCCCAGAATTATATCGTATTAATTAAGCATAATTAATAATAAATACGAATGATTAATACCTAACAATAAATTATAATAATTTTCAGTAGGTACTTGATAAAATTATTAATAATTAGTGATAATTCATAATAATAATTAATCTAACATTTAGGATCTAGACATTTAGACCTAGTGATCTAGACAGAAGGGTGATCTGTACAAAGAAGATAATGAACCGTTGTGTCAAGAATTTGCAGAGTTTTTTTCTTCATTTGCGCATCTAAAATTTTCGATTCATGCAAAACGTTACTGTTTAAAGGATCCTGAAACGTTGTGAAAAGTCAGGGAAAAATCGAAATTTTTGTCTGGAAATCAGGGAAAAGTCAGGGAAATTGAAAATTGAAAATCGGCACGAACCCTGATGTATCCTCTAAAACCATGAGAATCGGACGGTGGGTTTCATAAAGATCCTAGTGCTATGAAATGCAGAAATACTACGTCATATTCAGAGACGTCCTTGAGCATAAATCCGATGTCAAGAGTTTTTAAGCTACCTACAGAATTTGAAACTTTTTTTCTGAATTCCATTTTGGTTTATTATCCACGATAATAAACCATTGGAATCGCCCAAGAAACAAAAACCCACCCTCAAAATTTAAGGCCCCTCTAGGGATGGGCATCGATATTTTCCCTCAAAATATCGATATTGAACAAGTCCGATGTATCGGAGGTCGATATTTTTCCTATGATAGGTACATCGGTTTTTTTTGAAGCCGAGACTATTAGCCATGCCATAAGAAATATTTCTATTCATAATATCATTAATATAATAATATTATATTAATTACATTATATTTAACATATTATTATATATAATTACATTATTATTATATATAATATATAAAGTGCTCAGAAGAAAAAACCTACAACAATAACTTTGCCGTCGTAAATGGCTCAAGGATTGAAAAATGGATAGGTAGATATAACATAATATGTTATATTATTAAATATAATACAAGAATTTAATATAATACATGCAAGAAGAAGAGCTGTGTAATTAATAATTATGTTCCACTTCTTCCATGCTTACGTAAGGCAACTTATGTGAGATAAAATGTGCTCACAATAATTTCCAATTATTAATTTTTTCCATAATTTAATAATCATTAATTTAATAATTTGTTTAAATCAAATAATTTCATATACCTAATTTAAATTAATTGAATAATTTACAATTAATTAATTGTTTATTTTCAAATGATTAATAATCCAATTATTGGAAATTGAAAAACGATTCTCATCTCATCTCGGTTGTCGGTTTTTACATCCTCATCTCAGTTCTTTGTTTGAAGGTAAAAATTATATCGATATCCCAAATATCGATAAATTTGATACATTTTGTTTCGATACCCATCCCTAGGCCCCTCAACATTAAAGGCCTATTTCGACTTTTCTAGTAGGTACCCAATTCCGTACTCTCAAGTGCAAAATAGATGTCCGTATTAGGTCGATCCAACAACTACCGAGATAGGCCCCTGTTCTGTTTGAAACGGAAAACTGAAATTATCGTATTATTTTGACGATGAGGGGTCCTGACCCTTCATCCCTTCTATGTACACAACCCCATTAATTACAATAAACCTCCTCTCGAGTGAAGTAGGACCTACTAGAATTATAATGATGACAGGGAATCCAATGACACTAAAACAACCTTTGGAGGATCGAAGATGTGGAATAGTCCTTATTACGGTCCTGTACAGCAGGAGGGTGGGTCTTGTGGAGAATCAATGGTGGTAGTCTAAATTTTAAAAGCTGTAATTGGATCAAGTGTATGCAGGTAATTACAAATTTTGTAATTGATGCATTTCGGTGGATGTGACTGTCGCTGCTCATTTTTCACACCGCAAGCCCTCATTGAGTTTATTTGAATTTATTCTGCAAATTTCTTAGTGTCCATGATTATTCAATTTTACGTTGAGGTACACTCCTCATGTAACTTCACATGAACTTAACCCTTTGGGGATCTCTGGTACAATGTATGTACCACTTAGGAAGGAGCGCGATTTGTTGGGTTGATTTCATTTCGACAGCTTCTGCTCTCTTCCGAAAGAGTCAGAAAAATCCTTCCCTCCACCTGCCGCTAGATTTCGCTGTTGAGCACTTTCCTGTCATAAGTGGTACACAGGTCTGTACCAGTGATCCCCCCGCGGACTTGAGCGGCAAACCCCCTTTCTTATCAACAGGTGATATTTCAGTCTCACGTGAATCCCCAGAGCAAGAAGATATGTCGTCCAATGTAAGTAAATTTTCTTCGATTATATTACAAAAAAATGAAAAAATAACTATAATTTTAAACCAACTCGTCAAGTTCTTATTTAGCGACAAAGCTGACTACCGGAGCGTAAGGGAAACGATTTTGGCCCTCAGGGGATCACTGGTACTTATGTTGTACCACCCCATTTTCCCCCACTCCAAGAATTTTCCTAGTCCCTCCAATATGAAATATTTCCCTTTATATTTCTCAATAAAACAGTTATAATAAACTGAATGAAACTTGTTTCAATTTGACGAAGTGGTACAACGGATGTATCAGTGATCTTCTACCACGATTTTGGCCCTCAGGGTGATATTTTTTATTTGCATATGCAATTTTACGATCAATCCCTAATAAATTAGGGGGGGTAATTGCGATGGTAGCATCAATCCTAATTATTATAATTTTACCATTTACTAATAAAAATAAATTCCAAAGAATAAATTTCTATCCAATAAACAAAATATTATTCTGATGATTAACAACAAATTTATTAATATTAACTTGAATTGGGGCTCGACCAGCAGAAGAACCATATATTTTTACAGGACAAATATTAACTACAACATATTTTTTATATTTTATTATCAATCCTATATTATACATATTATCAATCCTATATTATACAAATCACTGGTACATATTTTTTACCACCCCATTTTCCCCACTCCAAGAATTTTCTTGTCCCAAAACTGTACAATTGGCTCATTTAGGCCAGAAATTTTTTTTCTTCTAAATTTTACACCTCCGGGGAGTTCTACGCTCCAAAGTTGTTTCCAAGCTTTTGGCTTTATTAAGCCATCTTCAGGGGATGGTAGGTATTTCCGACGAGGAGGAAATACCTACCAACCCCTGAAGATGGCTTAATAAAGCCAAAAGCTTGGAAACAACGTTCTTTCTTTCACACCGAACCTCCTACAAGCCTCCAAATGAAAAAGAAAAGAAGAAAAAACGGTCAATAAGCGAAGGAGGAAATGCACGAAACGTTAACAAATGAACTGTAACTCAACAATCGTGTGCAGTTATATCTTGTATATGAAATGTTGGAAGAAATACAACAAAAGAGTAGAAATGGGGAAAGTCAAAATTGAAATCTGGGACGGTCGTATAAGCTGTGTGTATTGAAGAGACAGCAAGGGCCCATTAGGTCTCTGCAGGTAAAGTAAGGGGAACGCCTTGCATTCTAACCTCTCAAATTTATGCTAGTCACATCCTACCCCATTCCCCAGGTTCACGTCTCAATATGCATCAGTAGCGGCACATTAGGGCACAACTGCCCTATGTAATAGTCGTATTATCTCTGCTTATTGCCTCATGGTCATTCTTGACAATAAAGGGGTGCCTGCTTTCGCAGTCTATACTTGAATTCTTTCTCTTCAAGTGGAACAGTCACGTTCCGAGTGTTGTTGAATATTTCTGGCGTTGTATGTCACCTATGGGATTCTGGAGAAAATATGTTCCACAAGAAAAAAAACTAAATTCAAGTATGATCCTTTAAGACCAAGTTGACCTCATCATGCTGCAACTAGTCACTCACTGAATAATCCATACGTACCAGCCTGAACGGTATTAGAAACTAGCTGGTACGACATAAAGAGCAACAGCGATCACTGCATCCACCATCCACAGAACAGCAACAGTAATAACACGAAGAATACCTAAGCGACTTTTGTAGCGAATTTTTGATGAAAAGGAAGCTATAATAGCTTCCTTTTCTTGGAAAATTCGCTATTTTACAATAATAATAATTATTAGGTATTGTTCTTGCCCCAAAATTTGTAAAAATCGTAAAAAATTCCGGAAAAATTGTTATATCTACCGAATTTTTGATGAAAAGGAAGCTATAATAGAATGAAACATACATAATAATATTATGTATGTTATGATGAATTATGTATGTTATGATGTATCTTTCATATTATTATGTATGTGTCATTCCAGGCGATAAATCTCGATAGAATTGAGATAAAAAGTTCAAATTTGCACAAAAAACATATCCTAACAATCGAAATGCTAAGTTCGTAGATGACCAGAATCGGGCCAGTCTAAGGGGGGTTTTGGGTAGTTTTAGGGGGAGGGGGGATCATCCATAAATTCCCAAACAGAAACTATCCGACAAGTTGCATCTCATTTTAACGGTTATTTTACGCTGAATACGATGCTGGTGGGGATCATTGCGGTATCATAACCCGTTCTCAAACTGGAGCACTTTGAAGATGAAGAAACGTGGTCGTTACTTGAGGTGTTCTTCACGGTTCATTTGCTCTAATCTGATAACGGAATGATTTATCGCAATTCTCACTCCACCATCGTGTTCTGCGTTTAAAAATTCATAAACTCAGCCAAAAGTGGAGACAAAATTTGTTACAAAATCAGTAAAATAGAGACATTTTACAAAAAACCAGGTATTTCTTCAAAAAATCTCTCTTATACCCACGCTGCATGGATGTGGAATTTTTATTAAATACATTTTTTAAAATTAAATTACAAATTGTTTATACAATAATATTTCCACAGTTATGCAGCATGGGATTAAGAGCGAATTTTTGAAGATTTAACTGGTTTTATGTAAATGTCTCCACTTTACCTACTGGTTTTGTAACAAATTTTGTCTCCACTTTTTGCCGAGTAACACCTCAGTTTAACACCAAATTCACTTGCTTGCTGTTGATGAAAAAGTGAGGCGTTAGGTTTAAGAATAATTAACCATTCAGAATGTTAACAGGGAGGTAACCTCTGTCTGTCACCGATGGAAGGTGTGGATCACCAATAAGTGACAAAAACTATAAAGAACATTTTATTTCAACATAATTTCGTTCAAACAACGAATTCATACAAGATCTTTACAATTTTAAAATCGTCGCTCTCAAACATAACATAAATGAACTCAGTTATAATGAGTTACAAGGTTCGCCCAGGACGCCTGAAGATGAAGTGTTCTTATCAAGTACCAGGTAGTTTCCTAAATTTTTAGATCATTCGGATTTTAATTACAATTAACGAGTTGCTCTTTTTTTATTTACAAAAATTGTACAAGTTCGCGATGTTTGAAACCTTTTGGATCGTCCTATCGGACACAAAAGTTTAATCCAGGCAAACCATGAAACATTATACAATCTAAGACAAATATGATGTATCATTTATTATTATTGAACAGAATGGAGAATGTAATTTATGCAAGATGGTAGTGCCGAAGTACTTTGGGATTATTAATTATTGAACGTAACATTTTGCTCTTTTATCATACACATTTATACAACTTAGAGTAGTAATTTATAATCTGGCATTTAGTAAGGTTCACATTTTCGATGGTACCAAGTAGTAGAGGAGGTCGACCAGTTTTTCGACTAGACGTGAGACAGTTACAACTACATAACATTATATCCTTTTTTTAAATTTACAAGTTCACACTTTCATGAGTGATCGATTTTTTTTAGGCATGGTGATAGGTATGGATATTTACAAAAATTTTAAAAACAGTTCTGTGGCCATAAATTTTTCTGTAGGGCACGTAATTTAAACATTTCACAGACAGGTATACTGATAATATATATAAAGTTTTTCTGTTCGTCATATTCACAATATGTACAGTTGAATGACAGTCATACACTAAGAGTGGAACGTGGAGAAAGTCTTTAGGGTTACAACCTCGGAGCCGCCAGGGTTGGAAACCGTGTCCTATCAGACCCTCATTTCGGATATAGCGGCCTGAGGGACCCTCAACGGCGGTTTACCTTGTTTTGTGGGATCTTGGTTGAGCAGAGGCTGTGACTCGGGTGGTGATTTGTTTCGCGGAGGCGGCGGCGGTCGTGGAAGGTGAAGGCCGACTTGGCCGTTCGGTGGCAGTTCGCCGGCTTTCGTGTGTCGCGGGAGAGTCGCTACCGAATGATGTTGAGAAACCGTTGCGTGCGAACGGGGCAACGTTCCTCCTGTGAGAATAACCGAATCGTCGACGTCAACTATGACCGAAGCCGAAGGCGGGAAACTTTTACCGGACTCGAAACTCGACACGCGCTGCTGCATGTTCTTCACGTCCATCCGAGTTTTGTCTCTTTGATAATACACACCGGCGAATATTAAAATGTTCAATATAAGCAAGCTGCAACCGATAGCGATTGTAACACTTAACGCCGTTGAATACGCCGCATACCCCGCAGCCTCTAAGCTAGCCAAAGTGTCCGTGCTGTTGGACACATGCTGATTCACATAACCCTGATTGATCTGAACGCTTACACAAGTCGTGACCATAGTTTCCATTGTCGTTACCGGAAGGAGAACTTCTGCAACGGTCCCGTTGATACCAGCTCGCCTTTGAATCTCCTGAGCCTTCAAACCGTTCCGCGCCAATGGGTCAGCTCGAACTATACCGTCATAAAGATCCTCGTCGTTGTGGTTGCGGAATAGGTTATGACGAGCCACGACGTCTTCCATTCCTGCTCGATGTAACTCAGGGATGAGTCTGAGCCACACTGACAGTTGATGGGCCCTGAAGTGATTCTTCATCTTTGGTTTCATACCTGTAACAGAAAGGCAAACATTTCCGTATTAAATTATAGGTACATGATAAAAAGTGCTCATCTTACTATTCCGTACAGCCATAAACCCACTTTAGGAATCCTATAGGACACCCCCTGTAATGTATAGCTGCTGGGACCCCTGTTCTCAGGCGGCTAGGCAATATGCCCACCCAGAGGGTTAAGCGGTCTGCATTCACAGAACCGTCTATCCCCAGAGCGTATTAAATTATAGGTACATGATTAAAAGTGCTCATCTTACTATTCCGCACAACCATAAGCCCACTTTAGAAATCCTATAGGACACCCACTGTAATGTATGGCTCCTGGGTCCTCTGTTCTCAGGCGGTTAGGCAATATGCCCACCCAGAGGTTTAAACTGTCTGCATTCACAGAACCGTCTATCCCCGGAGCGGTCGAACAAAAACATCGAGAACAGGGGACAGCAGCCATCATACCCCAGAAAACACTCAGTGTAAATATCATTCAACAGCAGCCCGAAAAAGTTATAATATCCCCTTTTCCCGCCCGCCCTTTCTCTTCCAACTAAAGACACGTCCTAACTACTTCACAAGCACCGTACCCGTTTCGAAATCTCTCTTGGCGCCATGGTTGAGCTAGACGTTTTTATTACTACACACTTACATAATAAATAGACGTAAGTAGTGATTCCTGGGGGATATCACATCTTTTTGTTGTTGAAATTGAAAAGATCTGTGGAGGCAATATGCATGAATAAATTAAGAAATTAATAAAATGATAAATAATTGAATAAGAACAAGAACATGGTAAGGGTGAAGAACCGGGTTTTTGAGGTGATATAACTAGACTCCCTTTACACCTAGCAACTTGAATCTTTCAAAAGGCACTGACTAAAGTTGGAAGGAAGAAAAAGAAGAAAACTGAAAAAGAAGAACACATGGTACTTGGTTTTTGAAGTTATACTTGTATTGTATTGTTGTAACTCGACTTCCTTTACACCTAGCAAATTGAATCATTCAAAAGGCACTGACTAAAGTTGAAACGAAGCTCTGTGCAAAATTTTAAGTCAAACGGTGAAGGTGAAGAGGCTGTACCCTTGGTTAACTGGACAAGCCGAAAAACATGGTAATTGGTTTTTTAAGTTGTTTTTTTTTTGTAGAGTTTTAACAGACATGCATTTTTAGTTCAATTATAAAGCGCAACGATTTTGTGTTTATTTACATATTTTGTAATATACATAATATGTATATTATATAGGTACCCTTCATAATATTATTATCTCAACATTTCTTTTGCGATAATTAATCTCGTTTGTACATTTCCACCATTCATCATAGAGTGACACCAACCGGTAAAACCTTTATTCTTGAAACCTTCGTGACATTAGTTTGGTGAAGGTGATGAAACGTCTCTTTCGTTTGCACGCTATTCTGAATAATGAAATAGTTTGAGAATAAACTTAACTGCCTTCGTTAATGGCACACGCTATTGTTGTTAAAAAGACGGCTTAGAAAATTAGTTTGCTAGAGCTTTAGCTCCTCGACATTGCATGGTATTTCAGAGGTTCAGTAGGTAACATTTGATTATTTGAAGAAAATTTTAATAAGGATAATTACTAAGCAGTTAGGAACAATTGCACAACTGATTTGCTTGTATACTACTGGAGGACGTCTGAGAATACAGAATATTCTCAGTTTGAAGCAACATGAACTTTCATCATCCTCTTCAATTAGAGCATTGTCACATGCATCTGGCATATGATCGCATTAACCCGTTCAATCGTTTCCACTAGTTCGACAGAATCCCGTTGGTAAAAGTGATCACGAAAGAAATGCGCTCATTTCGTATCCATGTGAAATTGATCAAGTGGCAAATGGTCAGTTTTTCTTCAATTCACTATTACGGGGGATACAGAAGTTTGTTTGGTAAAATTGACCATGTGCCAAATGGACCCATTTTGCGGATTGACTATCTGCAGCATCAATGCTCTTCTGGTAAAACTGACCAAGTCCCTTTTCTACAGAAAAATCACTATAATTTTGATATTATCGGGATTTCAGAGGGTTTTTAAATTTAGTAAGGCACTAAATGCTTCATCAATCTTTTAAAAACTCTGCAAATTCTTGACACAACGGTTTATTATCTTCTTTATGCAGATCACCCTTCTGTATAGATCACTAAATGATATTAATTATTATTACGAATTATCATTAATTACTACCTAATGATTATTATCAAGTAGTGTAAATTATTAATATTTATTGTTCCACCATAAAAACGCTTGCATACCGAAATTTATCCCAAGTCGCCACAATGATGATTATGACCATCAGAAGTGAAGTTGTTCGTTATTTCTGATGATTTTCGCTTACAACCGATTCGTTGCTACGGAACTTTATCTTCGCCAGTTATCATCGTACAAAAATCGTTCACCACTCGTTGGATAGCTCTCGATTTACCTAACCATATTACGTCAACCACTGCGGAGTGCGTGGCCGACAAGCTGCGGTATGAGCGTGATTGTTTAAATAATTGTTTACACACAGGTGATCATTCTCAATAATTTATATTGACAAAATTATGACCATCAGAAGTGAAGTTGTTCGATATTGGAATTAGGTAGGTACTTTACAGTTTGATATTACTTCCCAGTTTCGGCCCTGATCATCCTAGAAAGCTGATACTCGGCATACAAACTCTTGAGGGAACTCTAAATTCGAATTATGATATGCGCATGACTTGATACGAAGTTTGTTTGCACACAACATGAAAATGTCTCAATGTGTTGCAGACTCGTATGCAAGCGTTTACTTTGGCGTTTATGACTTTTTTTATATTTTGTAATCTGTATTTTCCATTGAATGATACGAAAACAGATGGTTTTAATAAGTTTACTACTCATGAACATTTTCTACACCATTTGAGTTACTTTAAATTAACTGGTTAAAGAACTTTTTGGTGGCTGGAACATGCCTATCGAGAACACACAGATGCACACCGCTGATAAGCTTATTAGTCGCCCAGTGTTGCTGTTACCAACATACCGCGTTCTTCCACAACTTCAACACAAAACTTCACGCCATTTTCTGTCCAAGACCCCACTGATGGTTAATATTTCAACTATTTCTTCTGGGACAATCGTTGACCTAGGTACCTACCTCGTTATTCCACGCAAAAAAATGGCATACCGCGGTCTTCCAGCCACCAATTCATATGTGCAATTAAATTCAGTTAGTTGGGGGCTTTCCGCTGCCCTGGTAGGTTACCATGTTGACATGGATATAGAGTCATCCACAGTATTTGAGGTACTACGTATAGGGAAATTCTCGTTTGCTTATGCACAGATGGGCCGCTTCCAATACGTCCAACTTGTCAAAACTTGGACATGGTCGATAATAATCTAACCGTCAGCGCTTCCACCATAAAAACTATCAAATTTATTGTTCGTTATTAATATTTTTTATGCTTCGTTATTAATAATTATTATTAAATATTATTTCTTAACTCGATATTTGAAAACCATGGGCTGTTTGAATCAGCTGGGCCAGTTTGAAAATGGACCCGACAGGCTGCCTCTCGATTCACTCTCATGTTGACGATTTTTGATCTGCTCCAACTTTGAGCCGTCATTGTGAACGAACGGCTGGTCGTACGGTGTGTATGGTCTTGAAAAAGTTTGCTCAAATTATGTTCAAAATTATGCGGCTGGTCAATTATGCTCACACCAACCTGCAACTGATATGAAAATATTCCGGTTTGCAGTTAGCATCGATGTACACACGTATACACATCGATGGCAGTTAGCAGCTCTGCTGTGGCTATTGTTCCGTTTCCTGGATTCAAAGGCCCCTCTGTCAGGTCAGGATGATTCCCAGAAAACTAGAAGTTGATTGACAGACGAATGGGAGGTTTTTCAGGTGTTTGGAAAGAGAGGGACCGATGACATTGTCTGAATAATAAGATTTCCAGAACATTCGACCTTCTCAGAACCCAGTAACGACAGTCTTCTACACCGTTGTGAGCCTGCGCAGTTGAGTGGCGTGACTCGAAATCTTGTAATGTGATTGGCTACGTAGCATACGAAGACCACCACATCCCCCAACATTTTTCTTTCTCGTGTCTCTTCCAACAGTTTCCGTCCCGACGTCGAACCTGAAAGTTGCAGCCGCTTCTGTGCAGACTCTTCTGTGGTTTTCTTGTATTTTGATTTTGCATCGAGTTATCAAAGGATTCAACTCCTTTTGGTCTTCCACCACTTTTGAATAATTCTAAAGAATCGTGAGTTTCGGGGTGTTCGCGATATCGGAATGAAACGCGATCGCAACGGGGCAGTGTATGGGCATTTCGATACAAAACGCGAGTGTTTGTGATGTGCCATTTGGATTACTTCGAGCTGTTTCGTCGGTAGGAGTAAAACGTGAGTAATAAGCTAGTTCATCTACTTTCTAGGATTAATGTCGACGGTCCTCCCGCAATGCATGAATACAACAAAATTTGCATGAACTAGGAATGGTCGATAAACAATCATGGCCGACCGAAAACCCGTTCTGGATAAATTTATGCGCGTAGAACGGTACATTTTGTTTCTTTGGATATTTGCTACCCCCTTTTATCAATAAATAGGTAGGTAAGGATTTCCGTTATCTCTGGTTGTATAGGGTTAGGTAGGTAGAACAGGTTAAATACGGGGTTCAGTCGTTTTGTTATGTATACATAGGTGATAATATTAATATTATACAGGTAGGTACTTAGGTTGATGAACAACACAGTGATTTCGTTGGTTGTTAGGTTGTTCCGGTTGGACTTGTAATAGGCAAATCCGATCGGAAGGTAGGAAACCATTTCCTGAATTCCGTAGCTTCGATGCGCCACAAAAATAGATCATATTCGGGGTATAATCAGCTCTATGTTGATCATTAAGATTTAATGGAACGTTAAGGAGTTATAACTTATAAATAAGTTATCGTGTTGTTGGTTCTGGTACAACTTCTGGTTTTCCGGTTTTCAGCAGGATGGTAGGTAATACCATTCGTAAATCAGATGGTTATATCAACGAAATTATTTTTATTAATTAAATCTATCCGAGCAGTTCATACGGTGTATGATCAACTACATACTCCAAACTGGGTACCTATCCAAATCTACTCCAATATCCAAATAATGACGTTAGTTAGTAGTGGGGACTTTTCAACTAATTAGTGCAACAACTCTTCTAAGCAATCAAAGTATCCTTCGTTCAATTCGCTTTGGTTTTATTATATTAAGTCCCACTCGAGATTCCTTTCGTATTTTCATGAAGAAAGCACCTAGTTGATTCTTCTTGGTATAAAATGAGTGGAGAAGTTGGTCCGAACCAACGTACGAGTAGATTCAGGAAATCGAATTATAAAAAAACTTCGAGGCCGCCATTCGGAGTTTTATAATTATAATAATTATTATACTGGCCCAGCTGATTCGGACAGCACATGGTTTCAGACGTCGACTTAATTAATAATAATTAATAATCAATTTTATTTATAATAACTAACAATACATATTAATAATTTTTACCAAAACCTGCAGAGTGTTTACAACATTTGGTCTGTCTGTCCGGGTGGAATCTTGCAATTAAACTAACTTCCAATTTTAAACATAGGTCAGAATTGGATGACAATGCATGTTCGTACTGACCCAGTTGATTGGATGACCCAGTTGATTGGATTACCCAGTGGATTGGAGCCCATTACCGAGTTGATAAAATTTATCAAAAAAAAGTTACTAGCTTATTATTCAATACTTAATACCTAGTAACTTTTTTTGTTCAACATCATTTTGAAAACATGAAGGTATCATGCAACGATTGTTCTATCAACATGAGGGTGAATGCGGCAGCCTGTCGGGTCACTGTTCATATTGGCTCAGCTGATTCAAATACTTCCGTTCTGCGACATCGAGAACGTCGGGGTCACCAATTGTTACTGTTTTCAAATTTAGAACTGGTTGTCGATGTTAGTTAAATAAAAAAGAGCACTTCACTATTTTTAACTGTTTTCAATCGTGTATCGGTTTTTCACATGAAATCATTTATGTATAACCTCCTGACTAGTTCACTTGATCTCCCTAATCGATATATTCACAAAATCGATATCTCCAACATGATAATTATTTAACGGATGAACAAATCAAGTACACGGAAATGACACTCGATATAAACTCCTTATGCCAGAAAGAAAACGGGCAGAAAAATTCTGTAAATTTTAGTACAAATCAGTCACAACGCTGTGACGGGGGTCGAACTGGTTAGACAACAGAACAACGGATCCTACAAGCCATCACAGTGAGCACTCTATCGGGAAGGATAATATTATTATGAACTGCTACCTACCAGGCAATGACAGCAAAAACTATCTACCAGGCCAAAAAATAATTAATAATAATTTTTAATGGTTAATTTTAATGAATAAATCACCGCCGACGTGGTTAGGTGGAAATAAAACCCCCAGAATTATATTGGTACAAATTGTTTGTAATTATTTCAACATCTCTATAAATTTTTCATCTATCATTTAGTGATCTACACAAAGAAGATAATAAACCAGTGCGTTAAGAATTTGCAGAGTTTTTTTTTTATTCGATTTTCTGAATCTACGTACCTTGAAACGTAAACCAACAAATTTTGACATGGGGTTAAAACAATTTTTCCTTTGGGCGATTCCAATGGTTCATTATCGAAGATAATAAACCAAAAGGAATACGAATGTCCATTTCTCGATTCAGAAAGACGGAGAAACTTTGGAAAGCTCTCCTGTAAAATTTTTGAAATGTTATTTGGTCACTTTTACGGATTACCCCACGATATACCAGTTATCTTCAAAAGTAAAGCAGGAAGCTATAGCAATCGCTTCTGCTTCCAATAATCGATTATTCGATTTTGGCTTTCTGTGATCTGAATGGAGACATGACAGAAGGAATACAGGTAACTCAAAATGCAGCTGTAAGATTCATCTTTACGAACACATCACTCCATACTACAGGAAGTTACGAATCCTCAAGTTTGCTGAGAGGAAAAAACTGGCGATGGCGGTCATGATATTCAAGATTCTTAAATTCAAAAGGCCATCTCATCTATATGAAAGAATGAACTATATGACTAATATACATGGAGGAGGAAGAGAGGGCCACTTGGCCCTCCTCACCCTCACCCTAGTTGTTTAAATAAAACGAACAATCAATCATTCAATGTTACAATATTCGTATAATATCAAATCAGTTAACCGGACACAAGATGAAGCAAACGTTGTGTGCCCTCAAGCTCAACATAAGCCGTCACATAAC
Organism: Stenodema calcarata; assembly: GCA_963920205.1. Lineage (NCBI taxonomy): Eukaryota > Metazoa > Arthropoda > Insecta > Hemiptera > Miridae > Stenodema > Stenodema calcarata. The sequence goes on along the minus strand of OY986056.1, from coordinate 23,713,564 downwards.
GTCTGTGGTTTCCAACAAACTGCTCCAAACCTAGTTCAATTCTCAGGTCATTTGTACGACTCAACGAAGCGATTCGCATTAAAGGAAATGCGAAAAGTATACTCTCGATCCCAATAAGTTCAGTTTGGTGGAGAGGTTATCTTTTATCGGGCAAAGTAATACTGTGAGCCATAAATCAATTCAGTCAGGGGTGACAAGGGGATCGGAAACGAATCATCAATGTCCATTGGGTTTGCATTTCACCGCCATCAGATGTCCCAAGAAATTTCATTTCGTTTTCCCCTCTTATTACGTCACCATCTACTTTCGCTTTCTCCTCATTCCCCAGGCATTTCTCACGGAAAGAGTTTCAATTTGTTTCCCCAGACTCGACCTTCGTAAAACCCTTCTTGACTCAGTTTCTGGGTTTCTCTAATTGCATTCTTTGGAAGGTACTTATTAATCAAATTCTCTCTCATTGAGAAAGATATAGAGCCGATGTAGTTACGAGCCTAACCTAAGGTAAATTTACTGTTGTGATGGTTGCTGTGCCCCTGTTCTCGATCGTTTTGTTCGACCTGTCTGGGGATATACGGTTCTATGGAAGCACAGACCGGATAGCCCTCTGAGTGGGCATAATGCCTAACCTCTCTTGAACAGGGGCACTCAGCAGCCATGGTAGCAAAGCGCGGTTGGTAGGTATGTGCTGGCTTTGCCTTGGTATCTCCTCCACTATTTTTTGAAATTTGAGGAGTTTTCTCCTATAGTGGGGATCAAACCCATTTTGCGTATTTATATGCTTATAAGCATTTAAATTGGCAATTCAAATGCTTGACATTTTCAATTTCTTTCACTCCTCCAATCTTCTATGTTCAAATTTCTATATTTATAAATCACCCCCTTTTCTATCAACAACAGCCTTGGCATACCAGGTATTGTTTGAAGGTGGGAGTGTCCCTGTTCTCGATCTTTTTGTTCGACCGCTCTGGGGATATACGGTTCTGTGGAAGCACAGACCGGATATCCCTCTGGGTGGGCATATTTGCCTTTGATTTTTTTAAATACTCTTGTTTTTCTTAACATGGGTTTCCACGATTTCGTCGCGAGTGATTTAGTTCGTACCGGTTATCCCTCTGGGTGGGCATATTGCCTAACTTCTCCTCTACAGGGGCACTCAGCAGCCATCCATTACACTGTCCATAAACAGTATCAATTATTTTGTAATATATAAGTAACGAATCTATCAATTATAAACCAATCTTCATAATTGTTCGCGGAAAATCAGCGCCACTATGGCGCTCAGTGGCTCAATCTGTGAATATCTCTACTCAATAGATCAATGATCCTGACAGAATCTGGTCATCTGTTCAGAATTATTGAATGGTTCTGGGAAAATGTTGATTTCTCTCTCATGTAAGATAGTGAGCGTGAACATTTATTTCAAAACCCCGAAACGTGGTAAGAAATGAAATGGTTTTCAAGTCGGTAGAATAATCATCTCAGTATTTTGTGATTGTCTTAAACTAAATTTCGAAAGATATTTTCTACTTATCACAGGGTAGATATTTGTGTTATGCTACTCTTTACTATTCCTCGGGGCCATCCCACTGAAGTACGATGGATTACACCAATTTAAAAGAGGAAGGAGCACCAATAGTAAATTTAAATGCAGATCTCACTAAAAAGGAATGGAATCGAATGGATGTAAAGAAGAGGGCATTGACGATAAACAGATTTACGATTTCCTACCAGCAGGATTCGCCTGGGGTGTGAGCAGGAGAAATGATTCCTTCTCCGTGCTTAGCATTCTGATTTGTAGGGAGGAAACTCCGAGTTGGATCCCAAACCCGATTTAATGGAACTCAACGTTATTTTCGGGAGAGGTAGAAAAAAAGGGTAGATGTACCATTCTACATTTAGAATGCCAGCTGACACATGCACGAACGCTTCCATCCTCTTTCCATGTCCGACCATATCATTGAGGGGGGAAAATAATCTTTGTAGAACGAATGAGACTGGAGGCTGAATTAAAAAGAGAAAAAAAGTACACCGTGGAAAAATAAAAGTGTTGTCCCTGAGTCATCCACAAGATTGCGGTGTACTTTAGTGGTGTCCCCCACTTTCAAAACGGGATTTTGATTAGTGATTCTGTAACGTCAGATTCTCAAGTTGTCAAGCAGCTGGATTTGGATGTTTAAGAAGCCTGTGCCTTTGAGGTCTTTGTTGAGGTCATCATTCCTTACATACCAAGGAGCGTTTACTTTGCTCCTCAGAACCTTATTCTGAAATGTTTGTATCATTTTGATTTTAATCTTAGCTGAGCAACCCAACAGCAGGGTGCCATAAGTCCAAATAGGCATAAACACTGTCTTGTACAGGAGCGTTTTATTATGAATATTTGTGGACATCGTCCCATGAGCTAGTATATTTTCCTGAACTTGATGGATAGTTCTTCCTTTTTTTTCTTTACGTGCCCTTTCCACTTTAACTTGGCCTCTAATATCATGCCCAGCATCTAAAGTCATGCCCAGGTATTTCGCTGATTTTGCACAATATGCAAAATCATATTATACATACCATATTATGGTATGTATGGTATTCGGATTTAGTACCAGAGGGATTGGTAGGTAATATCTTTTTATTCGTGAGTTTCGAAAGAGGGAGGCACAACCAAAGTACACCCAAAGATTCTACTCAAGAAATTCGATTATAGAATACCTAACAACTCATAATAATTGTTAGTTGTTCATTTAAAAATGAATCAAGATGCACATAAACAAATTAGTTATATCAAATACGAGAACATAATATGTTCTCGTATTTGATATAACTAATTTGTTTCTAGTGTCATTTGAAATTATGATATAATATTATTATATCATAATTTCAAATGACACTAGAAATAATGACTTATTACTTGAATCAGTCTTAAAAAGCCAGTCGAGCTTCAAACTCAATTTAAAATTAGCGACAAGATGAAGGATGAACGAGCGGACAAGGCAGCTAAGATGGCAGCGTTAGCTGGGGAAATTTATGCGGCCTTTTTGCCGAAAGAAGATTTTTATCCCTCGTTCGAAAGGACACATTTCTCTGAATGGCAACGGCGATATGACAAAAGCGAAAAAGGAATGCTGTTTAAGAGTATACACCCTAAAATATTAAGGAAACCTTGGTTCAGAAATTTAACGTCAGAGAGGAAATTTGTGAGGGTACTGTGTCGGCTTAGGAGCAGACATGCACTATGTCCCCAGTACAACGTTAGGATAGGATTGTTGCGGGATAGGGATGATGATGGGAGGTGTGAGTATTGTGGAGGCGACGGGGATATAGAGCACATTGTAATGGAATGTACAAAATATGCAGAGTCTAGAGATAGGTTATTTAGAAAATTAAGTCGTATTTTGACCTCCCCGTTTAATTTTGAATGTATGTTGAAAGGAAATGTTCAGGTGTACAAGGAACTACAGGTGTACGGCGTAGGCTTTGACGTAGTAGTTGGCCTCCTGCCAGCCGTCTGACGTCATACGCTCGTGCGTCATAGGCTCTGACGTAGTGGCCCGCCTGTCGCTTGTTGTCTGACGTGATCTGAGGGAAAGGGTGAATCAAGGAAACAAATTTTTCCCGTTTCAGTTTATGTGCCAAAGCAAAGACATGAAAATGTCAAAAGAATGTCAACTCCATCCTGTTTTGATACAGTCGAGAATTAAATGCTTGCATACGAGTCTGCAACACATTGGGACATTTTATGTCTTTAAAGAAGTCATTCAAGAGCCTTCGAACAATGCTACATCACCTACCCCAGTAGCGTAGTTATTATACTTAATTGTAGGGTTCATCATAAATTATGAAGCTTCGTATAGACAATATAAATTATTGAGAATGATCACCTGTGTGTAAACAATTATTTAAACAATCACGCTCATACCGCAGCTTGTCGGCCACGCACTCCGCAGTGGTTAACGTAATATGGTTAGGTAAATCGAGAGCTATCCAAGGAGTGGTGAACGATTTTTGTACGATGATAACTGGCGAAGATAAAGTTCCGTAGCAACGAATCGGTTGTAAGCGAAAATCATCAGAAATATTTTCGTGACGATTTCGTGTAACGCTTTTGTGTAACGTTTTTCGAGTTATGTGCCAGAGTAAAGACATAAAATGTCAAAAAACAGAACATTTTGTTAGTATTTCGGTTACCATCATACACTTCATCCGATTAATGAAACATGTAAATAATTTAGTCAGTGAGACTCACAATTAGGCAGACACTAAGCCTAACCAAGCAGCAGACAATAGACCTCATTATGTATATACCTAGTTGAAAAGTTAAAATTTTTAACTTGCGTTTTTTCGTCACTAATACATTTCCCTAATGAAAGCCTGATAGAAATCCAAGTATGACCTCGTACAAAGCTACCTGATAACCTGGTTCTAGGTAACCCACTGTACAAACTTAGAGTCTATTCTGAAGGACATGAAAGACCTCAACACAACGACGAGTCGTATCTACCTCTTCAAGCATTGATTCCTTTGAATCACGTAGGTCCATAAACCACTGAATCGTCCACCGGAGGAAAATCAAGCTTGAAAAAACGAGTAGAGGGGGGAACGTTGGAAGGAAAGAAGCCGCACAAAAGAAGTTTTCCTCTGCTCTCACTGTGGCATAGCCCAGCTAAGGATATGAAAAGGGCTTAGAAGAGAAAGATTAAAGGTAATGTCGGTTTTATCCTAACCCCTCTTCTGTCATCCTAGTCACCCATCGACCCGATGTTGGTGGGAGGGAAGAACATGAGAGTAAGGGAAGGAGCATTAGGAAATGCAATTCAACTCGACATCAAAAGACTCGGTTGTTCATCTTATCTCTGAAAGATTTAATTTAATAAGAAAAGACGGCTCTTTATGCATAACCCTATTGTAGGGCGAGAGAGTTCTCAACTCTAATTTTAATATCCCTGTTATCATCACGGCATTAAGGCTTTGGGGGCATTGTCGATAAAGTTTTTAAAGGCTTTGGTTTTTCATTCGCGTGACTCAAGTGCCCAGCTCTTGAGACGACCGCTATAAAATAAACGGGATATGTTGGAACAATTTACCGTGAAGATAAATTTATTTATAGAAGCATCGGGAACATGCGAAGAGTAACTACCGAATGGTTTGTGCGTATTGGTAGCATGAGTAGCTGTTCTTTCCTGATTATATTTCTCACGCCAACTGAATAACGGAAGCATTACAGAAGAGCATGCAAACAATAAGCGCCTCAACTGACAATCAAATCTCTCTCTCTTTCTCTCTAGACTATAGAAACCATTGAGCCCCATCAAAGTACTTCATTCATTTTTATGGCAAATATTGGACAGGTACCTATAATATATTGGACAGCTATTATACCTGTATTATGTATAGTACAGACACGAATGGAAATTATATTTTTATAAAAACCCAAACTAATATGCAACATGTGGTTCACCTGAATTTTGAACTGGAGACCGAAACTTGATTTCCGAATACGCCCTCTCAAGTGAGCGTTTGAAGACTTAACAAATGCAAAATCACGGGACGCAATGAACAGAAATGCAATGTCAAAAACAAGTGATAACATAATTTTCTTCTCCCTTCTTCGGTTTTTTTTTTGGTCCTGCCTGGGCAATGGTGGACATTGGTGAGCAACTCGGCGTGTTTTCTGCCCAGGGCTGCCAATTTCGCCTTGAGGGTGGCTTTGAGGGAATGGTGAGCTGAGGGTACCCTTCAGCCCATGACGATTTGACTATGAATACGGATGCTAGCCCTCGAGATGAAGCCACCCTTGACTGAGGGCGAGGGTACCCTCGGCCTTGAGGGAGGACTATGAATTCCGCCCTTAATGCTTGGGAACAATGCGTCAAGAGTCGATTTGGTTGAGAAATCCGCTGGCATACTTTCCGATGGCGTATATTCTAGCTTTACTATTCCAGCAAAGATTAAAGATCAAAGAGTAAAAATCAAAAGCAAGAAACAAATAGCAAACAGCAGAAATGAAATAAAACCTAGTCGACTAGGTTCGACTAGCGATCGCTTAGAGTTTGAATCGAATTGTGGGGTTCATTTTGAGTGAAATCGACCCAAAATTCTTGACACAACGGTTTATTATCTTCCTTGTGCAGATCACCCTTCTGTCTATACCAGACTGTGTTGCAAATCGGCACCATACCATATTCTCAGCGTACTCATACCATACCATACGAATTTCTTTCCTATCATACCATATTGTACTATACCAAATCATACATACAATAATATACCATACCATATTCATACCATGTCATACAAACCGAGTGAATATTGAAATGTCATCCATTTCTGACCTATATTTAAAATTTCATGTATCTAGCTCATCATCAAAATTTAATTTGTTTAAACAAATAGGTATTATTTAAACAATTCCACAGACAAGAAACCGAGTGAATATTGCATTGTGATCCAGTTCTGAACTATTTTTAAAATTTCAAGTCAATAGCTCATCATCAAAATTTAATTTGTATTATTACAAAAAGGTATTATTTAAACAATTTTACAGATGAGAAACCGAGTGAATATTGCAATGTGGTCTATCCCCGACTCACGGTTAAAATTTCTAGACTGTAGGTTACCGGGAAGATGAAAAAAGGTAGTTTTATTCTGGGCGTCTGGCGGTTGACCCACATGACGACCGTTTTCGACGCGAAAGTTTAGTGTTTTTCCTAAACCTTTGCGCGCTCACTGTGAACGAACGGCTGGTCGCACAAAAATCCAATTGGTCTAAAAAGATTCGTAATTTTTCAGGTCATTCAAAAGTGAACTAAAAATTACACGGTTCAGTTGAATATTTTGAGATATGACATCGTCGAAATTTTAAATTTCGTTTTGAACCCCTTCCCCTTGACCTAGGGTTATGAAAAGTTTCGAGGATCATTGTGGGGCTGGTCCAAACCCAGAAACCAAATTTCGTAATTTTAGCTCAACGCTAACTGGGCAAAGTGCCACGGACGGCGTACGGCGGACGGACGGATTTTGGTTTATTATCTTCGATAATGAACCATTGGAATCGCCCAAAGAAAAAATTTTTTTAACCCCCCCTCAAAATTTGTTGGTTTACGTTTCAAGATACGTAGATTCAGAAAATCGAATAAAAAAAAATCCGTCCGTCCGCCGTACGCCGTACGCCGTCCGCCGTCCGCCGTCCGCCGTCCGCCGTACGCCGTCCGCGCCACTTTGCCCAGTTAGCGTTGAGTTAAAATTACGAAATTTTTTTTATGTGTTTCGACCAACCCCACAATGGTCCTCGAAACTTTTCATAACCCTAGGTCAAGGGGAAGGGGTTCAAAACGAATTTTGAAATTTTGAAAATTTCATATCTCGAAAAATTCCCATCAAACGGTATGTTTTTTATTTCATATTTAGATGGAGTTTGTTCCGTAGAATTTTTTAAGACCATCCGCAGCTTTGTACGACCAGCCGTTCGTTCACAATGACGGCTCAAAGATTGTGCCTCACAACACGATCGTGACTCAAACTGTTGAAATACAGGTCCATTTTCATACTAACAAGCTCTTTGGAACATCATATGGCTTATGTGATGTCGAGTTTGTTGTTCTGAGGTGCGTTTCGTGCTACGGAAATGAAGGTAATTTCGAATGTTTGTTGGTAGGTACTTCTTTTATAGAAAAATTATTACCGACGTAGTATTAAAAACCAAAGAATTATATCGTATTAATTAATCATAATTAATAATAATTATTATTAATAGGTAATAAATATGAATTATTAATACCTAACAATAAATTATAATATTTTTCACTAGGTACTTGATACAATTGTTAATAATTAGTGATAATTTATAATAATAACAAATTATTATTAATGATTAATAATTAATTATTAATCTAACATTTAGGATCTAGACATTTAGACCTAGTGATCTAGACAGAAGGGTGATCTGTACAAAGAAGATAATGAACCGTTGTGTCAAGAATTTGCAGAGTTTTTTTTTAATCGATTTTCTGAATCTACGTATCTTGAAACGTAAACCAACAAATTTTGAGGGGGGGTTAAAAAATTTTTTTCTTTGGGCGATTCCAATGGTTCATTATCGAAGATAATAAACCAAAACTCGAAACAGAGAGCAAAGAGCAAGGAGCGAATAGCGAAGATCAAAGAGGAAGGAGCAAGGAGCAACAATGAAATGAGACCTAGTCCCTTAGTTTGAATCGAATTGTAGGGTTCATTTCGAATGAAATAGACCCAAAAACTCGAATGGCAACGGATTGCGGCGGAAGGTGCGACAATTATATTTCCCAGTTTCAAATGATTGAGAGCTCAAGTGAGTCTGGTTATAGTTTTGTAAGCTCGGGTAAACTATTTTCAACACGGATCGTCGATCCAATTAACCTCTGAAGCGTTACCTAATTCAATCAAAACAACGGCAGCTGTTCGCGGGTGATGAATGTTGGGGGTCCAATGAAACACGAATGAACTTGGAGTTATACGAGAATGTTGAGGATGGTTCTATACCTTCTGGTTCTATACCTTCACGCATTGATTGCCTTGAGTGTGTAGATATTTCATTTTATTTCTTTCGTGATTTGTTGTTTCACTTTTATTTTCAGTCATTACAACATGAAGAAACTTTTCCTCACGTTTCGTTCTGATGAATTTTAGCATTGTAAATTAAAGACAAATATTTGAAGTGTGAATAATTTCAATTCGGGATTCCGTTAGTTGGTTTTCGGCGCTATTCCCTCGTGCCTCCTTTCGTTGTCTCAAGCGGAATAAGTTAGGTCTTCTTCCGGAATTAAGACTGATTAGCGGTAAAAACGGGATCAAGAAATAATACAAACGGGGGCTCCAGGCTCTTAACCGCCACAAAAGGTTTTTGCAATTCGATCAAGGGCAGCCCCTTCTTCTAAGTCCCCACTGAATAAGTTTGGGTAATTCAACTACTCTCATTTTACTCCTTCTTCGTCACACTTTAGGACGCCTGGGAAGCTAGGGAAATAATTCTTCGGAGGAAATTCTCTCATTAGGGTCGAAACCCAGGAGATCTCGCCTGAGAGAACTTAGCACTGTGGAGGTAGAGCTAAGTCATCTCTCAGCTAATGAAAATACCGAAAATTGGAATTACTCCAACCGTACTACTATCCCCTTCTTTATTTGTATTCTGAAATCATCAACTTTTACTTACACATTCAATTTATCAATTCCCAACCATTTTCCACCGGCAAGAGCTTGCCTAACTATGATTAATGTACTAAGATAACAAATAAACAATGGGTAATGTGAAACGATTTGTTTCTTTTCGGATCAATGGCCTGATGATAAGAACAGTACCGTGTAATATTACGTGGCTTATTGAACCTGTAAATCGCAGAGCGACCTGTTGATTGATGTGCACAAGCAATGATTATTCAGCGTAGAGCCGTAAACAGAATCGTCATTATCGTTATATAGTATTCGTAATGAACTATCGTCAATCTCAAACCTTTCGTACTTCGGAAGTATTTCAGAAGATTTTGGCGTACAAGGACGATAGCCAGGGACCTCCGTTGGAGATATGTATGTACCATATAACATACCAGGGACGTCCAGAAAGTAAGATTACAACATGTGTTAAAAACTTGAAAAATAAATATTTAAATGAAATTTACAAGACAAGTGTCAAAACATGTCATTATTTCTACGGTTATGTCTACATAATCCCCTCTGAGGACAATTCATTTTTGAAGCCTATGAACCAGTTTTTGTATACCTCGTCGTATACCTTCCGCTCCACTCCCCGAAGGCAACTTCACCAGCATCCTGGACCTCCTCGTCATTTGAAAATCGTTGTCCACCCAAAAAATCCTTCAATTTATTGTAAAGAATCTTTACATCTGATGATAATCCAATGGTGCAAGAAGTAGGGTGGTTGAGTCACAATATCCCACCCAAATGAAATAAGCGGGTCCTAAGTTGGACAGGTGGTATGAGGTCTAGCGTTGTCATGAAGGAGTGACACACCACGACTCAGCATTCCTCTCCTTCTGTCATTGATTTTTTCGTTCAACTTCTTGAGTGTCTCACAGTGTTCAGCTGTATTTATGGTGGTTCCTTCAGGCATAACATGACCAATAATATCCCTTCTATTCCACTGGTGAATCGTGAGTTAAGTAATTTGTCCAAATAACTCAAGTGGCCCACTTCTATATAATCCCTGTTCGCCTTAACAGTCGTAAGATAATTTTGGATGAGTTCAGATTCTTCTGATTCTTCGAAAGACTTTCATTGATTCTGACATCAAGTTTAGGCATAAAGCGATTTAGTTGAATTAAAACATTTGTCTATGTTCTGAGTGCTACAAGAAACTGCATCAGAGTTGGGTAGTTTGGCGAATTAATAGGGCGTTCCTCTCTCACATCCTTCAATCTTCTGTTATTATTAACATTCTAAAGGATCAGAATGTATTCACAAATACCCTCCAATAATTTCCACATAATTTCAACATCCCATAAATTATTCAAGCGTTTTCACGTTATTTTGAATAACGAGAATCACCTCCATAGCTGCTATTGAACAGTTACGGACGATGTTACCAAGAGGGGACGAGGTTTGTGGACTCTCCCCGGTCATATTTGATTAACTCTTTAGCCACCCCATACAATGTCAATGTTGTCAGAGCAAATAAATAAATAAAATTAGACGGCTTACCAATACAAACGGGAGTATTGGGTTATTTTCGGGAAATGTGTTTGCAGAATTGGACTTGGGGTTGATTTATTGAGTAAATAATAATACTGGTAGGGAGAATGAAACATGTACTATTCAACTTTTCAAGGTATATCACACCCGAGTATTCTAAGGCATGAAAAGCTTTGCGGTCGTTTTCTGAATCGGTCTTATGGCGAGGGGTCATTCCGAAATTTGCGTGATACTCCTGAGTGGCCCTAAAGCTATTTTCTATGCTTTTCACTCTATGAAGCTGCAGTTTAGTATGTAGCCTCCTTAGGACTTACACTTCTAGCAGAATATACCCAGGATCAGCCAAGTTGCTCATAAAGCTAATTTCTATGCTATTCGCTCTATGAAGCTGTAACTTGGTATCACTCTATCCATGATCAGATGAGTAAGGTAGAAATTATTTTTCATCTATTTAACTCTCTGGACATCTGTAATTTCAGTTCACAAACTCAACAGACATTCGTCACACTACTATGCAGTCGAGACTTGGTCTGCAGTTAGCGAGCGAAATCAAAATTCCTACTTTAATGAATGCTGTTTGCATACTGTTCGTTCGTGGGTTATCCCACCAAATAATTATAGAAAAAAAAGAATGAATTTGGTTCTTACCGATTTCTAAGTATTTCTGATGAACTGGATCGTACTCATCCCATATTATACTTCGAAAACGATTCCGTTCCTTCGACCCGGCGAGTATTGGGTCCTTCGTCTGGAACTCATTTGGATTCCTGAAACAATAAGCCAGTTTGAACTATTCATTTAATACATTTTAAAACGTTTAATAATCATTTTTGGTGTAGAGAAATTGAGGTATTTTGGTTCATAGTGAATTTGGTGCATTTTTGCAGACAGATTATTTGATTTTATTGTGGTTTTTGGAGAAGAATGTTTTGTACTGTGCCACTCAATTTTCCCCGATTTCTCTTGGAGTGGAATGAATGGCTATTGAAGAAGAACGATTCATTTAAGTCGAGAATGGATGAGTGAACAAGGCAGTGATGATCAACCTTAACGGTGGGATGTGAATGTTAAGTATGGGCATGTTCAACTTCTGTTTTCCGTTTAGCTCTCCACCCATTGTAACAGCTGTGTGCTTGCGTAAACTCCTGCTTCGACCCGCGGTCCGTGAGCCCGCAAACTCTTCCGCCCTCCCAGCCCCATCCTCTTCAGTTCCTGAACCCTTTTAGGGTTAAAGGGTACAGGGGGAAGGGGCGTAATGAATGACACTTAGGGTCACAGTTCCAGGCTCTCTTGCCAACAATCTTGGGGTTTGCTTTCCTGCTCTTCTGACTTTTTCTTCCGCTTTTTCGCTTTATTTGTTCCCCGTTTTGTTCAGGACCATAACAAGGCACTTCCTTTTCATATCAAAAACTGAGCTTCGTGACACCCTCGCAGCTTCCACTAGGCTAAACAAGAGTGCGATAGGATAACAGTGACCGGAAACCAACAGTTCCTCCTAGTTAACATTTATTAAAAATAATAAACCACAAGGAAAGTTTCATGTTACTCTGTTACTAGAATTGGTACCACTCATTCAAATTACATTATTATTGCACCGGTAATTTATGGGCGGAATATTCAATCAATGATGCCCCTAAAAGTCTTTGAAATGACCAATCACAGTTCATGAATAGCAGATTTATGCACCATAAACACCTGTGTACTCCACAATAGGCGTCTCACAAATATACGTTTTCTGTGTTAAAGTGACGGTTAAGTAAACTTAATAAAGTGATCTACGTTTGGTACAGGTTGACCGACACGTTCCCTGTGAAACTCGCTCTTTCATGATGTGTTACTGGAAATTCTTTACAGGAGCGGTCTTTCTAGATGTCCAAGTTGCGTTTGAAAAAGTGTGGCACGATGGGCTGCGGCTGAAGCTTGAAGAATTCTAGACTTATTCCCTTTTCCTCCTCATCCAGTCATCCCTTCGTAGCCGCAATTTTAGGGTGGAAGTCGGGCAAGAGTATTCCTCATTCAAGGCAGTGCATGCCGGAGTACCTCAAGACTCACCACTATCCCCTCTGCTGTTTAGTCTTTACTGCCATGACTTTCCCCTCTCCCCAGCGACGATGACTGTACAGTTCGCGGGCGACAGGAGTATTCTTGCCGCAGTTGAGCGGAACATGCCTACAAGAACATGTTGATACAGTCGACCAGTGTGTCAAAAATGGAGAGTGGTTATCAACCCCACAAAATCGACATCGGTGACCTGCGGATATTTCCGTAAGTCAGGCGAAATTATACCCCATAAGCCTGAAGTTAGCCAGGGACTGATTTTGGACCGTCGACTCACCTGGAGGCCACACATCAACAACGTAGTGAACGAGATGAAGCGGCGTGTATACCAGCTTTGGCCAATGTTGAACCCCAAACCAAAGCTGGATCTGGCAAACAAGAAGCTGCTGTACACGTCGCTTATCGAACCGGTTTGGGCGTATGGATGCGAACTCTGGGGCTCGGCATGTGGCACCTCAGTGAACAAAATTCAAATCCAGCATAACACGATACTTCGGCTAATTTGTGGCAGTATCGGCTGATTTGTGGTTTGTAAAGGAACGATGTGCTTCACAGCGACATGGGAGTTGGAACGGTGCAGAAGAGGATCAGGAAATGCTATGGAGTCCTGCATACAAGAGCCACTGACCATCCAAACCCAGAAATTGCGCTCATTGCTGGGCCAGCGCCTCATGGTGAGCGAAGGTTACGAAGAACAGTCCTGAGGACAACGCACTCACTGGACTAGGACTTCATCCCCTAAAGTACCCTGAACAAGCCGAAGCGACCCAAGCAAATTACAGCTTAATAGAGAGCTCCTCAGGGGACATTCCTAAGGACACAAGTTTGAACTTATCTCAACTGCGCATGCGCGTCGGCTGTGTTCGGACACATCGCCTCAAGTCGACTACAACCGGCCACATACATGTGTCCATTTCTCTATCCGGACACAACCTTAACGAATAGACTGTAACCTTACTCCGGGATAACAGTGCAGCGCCTTTTGCCGCCTAACAAATCGTCGTGCGACATCAGCCCTTCGAGATAAAACCGCAACAAATTATCAAGCACTCCCGACATGTTCAGAAGTTGAATCAAGAAAATTGAGCGATGAACGGTGGGAAGATCGAAAAAGCAGTGGAAGGGGTGGATTTCGCGTTGTGCTGAGGTGACTTGACGTTACTTGTACATGTGATCAGTTCCGCCATACTTGGACACATTGGTTAGCATCCAGAAGTTGCTCGCCTTAGAAGTGGCCACATCTGAATGGACATATCTCTTAGGAACTCTCTACTATTCTTCCCATTGATCCACAACCCGCCCTTAAGGAATAAATTGTGGGATAAATAATTTATTGATTTTTCTGTACTTGACCCATTCTATAACGTAAATATTTGTATGTGTTGTTCATAATATGAACATATTATGTAAGTCTTTATTGATAAAAAACATTTTTCCAACGATATAACATCCATTTCGTACAACAATTAATTTCGATCCGCAAAAAGTCGACTTGCGTGGTCAAATGCAAAGTCTTCGTGTCAGTATATGCGTGAGACTACAGTGAACATTTCACTGCTGAAATTACACAACAAGTCCTGAACAAATAAAGAGGGTGTCCACACGTGAGTGGCATGTTCGATTCACGGATGATAGAACTTCTGGGTTGGTCGGGAGGAATGTGGGACATTACTCAGTTCAGTGTCAGGGTTGAAGAAGAGGAAGAGGAAGGAGGACGGAAAGGATAGCAGCGGCTACGGAGGGATGCGGACTTCGTAAGGCCTCGCTCAGTGGATGGAAAAAAGATTAATCGGAAACACGAGGTCTGGGTTAGAGAAGGAAGGCTGAAGAAAAAAAAAACGGGAACCAGAGGGATTAGAGCCAATACTGAATTCAGCCGGGACTCCGGGAGCACCTTGGGGCGAAGGGGTTGTGGGAAGGCAGGAACGAAGGGGTGGATTTGCATGGACTATTGGAAGGAAGGAGAAAGAATATAAAAAGAGAGCGGTAAAATAGGGCATTAATTCAGGTGGAGGCGATTGCCCTGTTTCCACACTCAGCTCACGGTACTAAGAAAAATGATCAAGTGACGTGAAGAGTTGTGTAGTATGTAGTTGACGGGTGAAGAGGACGGGGAACATTCCTTTATTCACCTCCCGCTTCAACGTCCGGATCCCTCAGGTCTACGGCCCATTGAAGACGGATAGGGGTCCTGCCTGATGGATGGCCCCCGTCCTGTTCTACCCTTAGATAGCTTGAGCCAGGGTTTTCCTCACTACTCAGTGACGGAGAGGGGGCAGATTGCGTCAATAATTAGCCTTTTTTTCTCTTTTTTTTTTCTCTCTCCCTCCTCCCATTTGATCTGAACGGCCTTCTTTTCTTCTTTTGAGCTCCTATCGACAAGGCTAATCATTTCCAGTCAATTTACTCCGGGTGCCTTTGAGAAGAAAATTCCGGGCATCCGACGCCTTGGAAGGTGACGTCGATAGTTGAACTTGGTAGGGCAGATATTCGCTGATTGATCGAGCTAAGTCACATTGGAGAGGGAAAGATACAACGGGATACGAATGAGTAGGTTTGATCTGCGTGAAACCCAAAAGATGATCTGAAAACTCATATTGTCACGTTTACTGCTCATTTCATTTCACACTAACTACGATTATCCATAACTTTTGACATTTTATGTCTTTACTATGGCACATAACTCAAAAAGTGTGACATTACGGTGTGACGAAGAAAGCGTTATGAAAAATTTCTAATGATTTTCACGTACAACCGATTCGTTGCTACGGAACTTCGCCAGTTATCATCGTACAAAAATCGTTCACCACTCGTTGGATAGCTCTCGATTTACCTAACCATACTACGTTAACCACTGCGGAGTGCGTGGCCGACAAGCTGCGGTATGAGCGTGATTGTTTAAATAATTGTTTACACACAGGTATTTATGAAGTTCACCATATCATTATTGAAGTACGAGGTACGTGGTGTGGGTGTGGGAGGGGGCGCAAAGACATAAAATGTCCCTCGTGGTTGCGTACTTGTACGAAATCTGTATTATCCAACGTTCAAACAGGATACACCTTTTTATTAAGTTTTCTTTGGTCGATTCCAATGGTTCATAATCGAAGATAATAAACCAACACTGTCATTCCCTATTGATTGTGATACAAGTTTACAAGTTTAGTTCAACTTTGACCTAGGATTTAGGTTTTCTATTTATTACTCCAATTATGTACAGATCCCCGCCCTAAGATATATCCCTGTCAATATAAACAAAATCTGTTGAGTAGTTCCACAAGTATGAAAACTTGTGATAATTTCAAGGAGCTTTGCCAGAAGGGACTCCTATATGGGGATCAAACCCATTTTTGCGTATAAGCATTCATATTGCAAATACAAATTCTTGGCATTGTTCAATTTTTTTCTCTCCTCCAACTTCTACATTCTATTCTCGATGTTTCTACATTTCATGGGTAAACGTCTATATTCTAATTTCTTCATGTCTATCCACTGCCAATATCCATGCTTGTAGGAGCAAGTTCTCCACAAGTAATACATTTGCAGTAGTACCATTACGATGGAGGTTAACCATACCTTGGGAGTTTTCCAGTTGATCTTCCTGGATTGGAACTCCACACTTGTTTGAGGGTGGGAGTTTTTTCGTTATGTTCGATGTATTTGAGTTGACAATTACTCTTCTTGAAGGTCCATTCGAATTCAAATAAACACCTCGATTCGATATGAAGTCGATTTGATCGGTTCCAGGGTTTAGAAAGTCCTACAGTTATGTCTAACATACAACATACGGTTTTCCCACATTTTTAGTGCTTTAAACCAAAAAGAACAGTTATTTATTTTTCAATGTGACTCCCCCATATCGTTTATAAGAATCCTGACAAGAGAATACATTTGTTTCGCCCAAAACCAGTTGGGGGAGGGGGTAAATTTTATTTCTTGGTCGACTCCAATGGTTCTCATTGTCGAAGATAATAAATAGAATACGTTTTTTGACCCCCCTCCCCCTCCCCAGCACCACAAAATTGTTTGGTTCACGTTTCAAGATACGTAGATTCGAAAAATGCAATGAAACAACGGTCTATTATCTTCTGTACAGATCAGACAGTTCTGTGTAGATCACTGCTGTGTATACAAAGTACCGTGTGAGACATATAACTGTACGAGTATGCGCTAAAATATTACATTTTGTTCAAATACGTAATCAGGTGGTAATTTCTGAGATGAGTAGTAGAGAGGAGGGGAGGGGGTAGGTTTCGGTAACTAGCTCAGTCATAGTCTATAAATTATTTGGATAAATTAAGTAATGATTTTTATTTTATGTAACATTATTTAGAATGACCTTATTGATGTAATACTGAGATCTTTACTTGTACCTAATCGGCAACAGCTTTCCAGTTGCTTTCTAGTCAGAAACTCTAAAAGATCTCTATCGTTAGTAACAAATCGTCGCTTGAGAAGCAACACAGCCCTTACCCACATTTTAGACAAAATGAAATTGAGACACTGTCTTATTCCAAATTTCGCGATGAAGACCGTGGAATTTCGAAAATCGGCCGCTAAAAGCGCAAAAATCAAAAACTTTGTGATCTTGTTGTGAAGCAAAACTCCTGATTAGCAGAATTATACGAGAACTTCACAGACTGATAAAATTGACTGTGATGGTAGTTTACCAAGTTAAGTCAAACTGCAAGGGTTTGGCCCAGCACAACCCTAAAATTCCTAATTTGTGTTTAGTATTTTCTAGATTAATATTTCAAGTAAGTACCTACCTGTACAGACGGAAATTCTAAAAAGCATAATCATTTCACAATAATTTCAATAAGAAAATTTTACATGAAAAACCTTCTGGAGTAACTCCACCGATTTCACCATTTCCAACAAGAGCATTAATGCATTTTAAATCGTGTTGGGTTACTTGTGGGGAGCCTACAGTAACTTGAAAAACCAATAGTAATTTTAGTGTGAATTTACTGTTAGTTTTGGAATAAATTTATATTTTGTTTCTCCTATCCTGAAAGGTTGGGAAAAATGGGTTAGGGTGTCTTACTTCTTAAGCGACGATTCAACATAGGAACATTCAAGAATATTGAAAATCATTGTGTCACTAACTGATGTTGGACGCTGTGAAGTTTGAGAAATCTCCCGTTGAGTTCACTATTAATGACACCTACACAGGCTCTATGAAAAGAGGATTGAACTGTTTTCCCCAAGTGTGAATCATCAAATACAATTGTAAGTATATGAATCTCCATACTGATAGATACACTGACCAGTATCACGGCTATAAATGTACATACATACCCGGAAAATATTGCTCCCCTCCGTCTTTAAACCCCTTGACGATTGATCCCTCCCGTTGTATCACATTTATTCGATAGACCTTCCAAATTCAATAAAGCCGCCAGAAGATTTAATATCAACGTTCCTCCATCGTTCTCAATCACGAAAACATTCTACCCTTAACGCTCCCTTCGTTCCGATCATCGTTACATCCAGAATTAGGCATTTGAATTCATCGAAGATTGATAAACTGAGATTGAAAAGAATGAATGAGAAATAACGTTTTGAACCTTCTCCTTCATCGGATTTTGCGTTGTATTCATTTGGTGTCACCCTCCTGTCGTACACCATCCAAGTTGTATTAATGATTGGTTGCGGAACTTATACCTACAAAAACAATCAATTTTCTAATTCAGGACAGTAAGCCTCTACAACTGTGATCTATTTGTGATCTATTCAAGTGTGAACATATTTCTTCAGTACAGATCGATAGGTTGGGCAAACACCGACTCTCGGTGGGCCTCATGACCCACTTTCCCTTATTTCATTCAACAGGGTTTGTAAGGGAAACCTATTTGACAAATTTGGGCGGTGTTAGAAGGAGTATCATAAAAGGAACAGACCGGAACCGTATTAACCGTGTTTTCAAAAGACACGGGCTTATCATGAGGGGTATCAGTATAGAGGGGTCTTGTGTTGAAATTTACATATAGATTGTGTGACGGAGTCTAGTTCTCGCCTGATTAAGTAACAATATGTGAAAAGGTGGCGTGTGGATGGTGGCGAAAGGGTTTTCGACCGCGGATGGAACAAATGGGAGTGGGCACAGGATTACGGTAGTGCTCCGACGTCTATACCGCTTTTCGGAGCGAGGAGAAGCAGGAAACCGGCAGTAGCTGTCAGTCCGCTGGTTGTATGCAAATGGTTTAGTGTGCGGATTTTCACCACTAGCCCGGCGTCTGATTAAGAGGCCCTTCATTATTCCCAGGAATGCTTGATCGTCCCAATGATGTATGCACGTTTGATTATCGTTGGGTCCTCAAAACCAATAAAAATAGCTACAGGAATACAACCGAACATCGACCTCATAGGGTCTTTAACGTTCTGTTTACCGTTTCATATCAAAACCTACAATATCGATAATATCGATATCGAGACTATCGCAAGGAGCCGATATTAGATATCGATATATCGGTCAAAAATATCGCTATTTCGATATATCGGTCGGATATCGACCATATTTAGAACATTTTCTCAGTACTGTATGAGGATCGTTTTAACTGTTATGAAATTGGGAAAATAAGGGATAAGTAACGCTGAAATGGTAAAAATAATTCAAAACTTTATTTCAGGACTTTAATTACAATCAAAATCATTCCAACTTCAGACTGGAGAGGAGAGCAAACGTTGAAAATAATGCAAAACTTTACTTTAGGACTTTAGTTCACCATAAAAATACAATTAAACTGCTTTAGAATGGA
Source organism: Stenodema calcarata (assembly GCA_963920205.1). Lineage (NCBI taxonomy): Eukaryota > Metazoa > Arthropoda > Insecta > Hemiptera > Miridae > Stenodema > Stenodema calcarata. Next base: position 23,694,080 of record OY986056.1, on the reverse strand, counting down.
GAGCACTCCACACTTTTGTGCTGAGTCTCTTCAGGAACGCAGCCCGCTGTGCCTCAGTTCTGACTCAGCAGCAGCGCAGCAGACACCAATAACAGTGCCTCGGAATATTTTGCAACACAGTATTCCTTAAATTTTCGCGTGCTAAAGGGTGATTTAACAGCACGATATATCGGCTAAAAATATCGATAATCGAAAATATCGGAAGATGCGATATCGATACGATAATATCGAAATATCGTCAGCAAATATCGATATTTCGATATATCGATATCATATCGGGCATCGCTAGTTCTGTTAGAAATAGATAGATAATATCTATCTATTATGTTCTTCTTTTTCCAATAATTAACAATTTTGATGTTCTGCTACGAACATTACATTAGGGATGGTGGAAGAACTTTGGTTGAGGAGTCCTGTAATTATCATGAAACGTGATGAGGGGTTGCAGTTCATCAACTGACCTCTAAAAACATACTACCTACATCTTGAACAATCCATTTTTCTCAAAATAAATCCACGTTAAACGTATTAAAACCTTAATGTTTTCAATTCACTGAAGGTCACAATGTATTGTATACGGAAGTTGGAATGGTTTGACGAGACCAAAGAACCAATTTTATGGAGGTTTTCAAACATTGCGGTGAATATACGGTTATGAGGTATCTTAACAAGGAAGTTCACAAGTGCGTAGGCCAGTATTACAAGCTTACAAGTTCAGGAGAGTGGGCAGGCCAGTATTAATTTAATTTGAAATTTGTCTGTGAGCTCCTTCGTCAGACTTTTCATGGCATATTACCACTTCTTTACTGATAGAAAATAATGGAGAAGAATACCATTCATTTCAATGGCGTGAACCTTTTTTCGAGAACCTGTTAGCTTCATTTGTTAGTTGCCTAGTTGTTGTTTGTAATAGTGGTTGTGGTTCGTGGTTGGGTCCACCCAGGATGTAAACATGAATCACCTGAAGATGTCCTTTATTCACGCGAAAATTGGTTCACGGTTATTTTCGTGCCAATTTCCCCACAGGAAAATTCTCCAGCTGAATCTGCCCAGGGTGGCAGTCATCCTTCAACATCTCGTTAGCGCTACCCCCTCCCCCAAACGCTATTACATATCGAAGCTCCGTTTTGTCATCGCTGTTACGCGTTTTCGGCGAATTTCTTGTTGAAGCGACTTTTCTGCTGTTTCCCTATCGGTTACGATCGAGCAGGATTCTAGGGATTCGTTTGGATTCCTCTCCGTCACCGCGGCTGCACTGTCCTTGAACGAATCCGACATCTACGTTCATCTTCAACATGCAAGGTCAGGTTGTTCTGATATTCGCCTCGTTATCGACATCATCATCCTGCAGAGAAGACACAGTATTACATTTTTCGAGAGAGCTCATGTTAGGGTATTCGTTAAAGCTCGTAAATAAATTATTTCACACCTGTTTTGTCGATTTGTAAATCGATTTTAAAGCCAGCATGGTAGAGAATTGGTGCGGATATAGACTCAGAAAAAGAGATAGACTCTTATCAATAAGGTGTATTATTGAACGCAATATACATCGTTCCCTGCGTCCATCCCTTTCAAGGAAGTAATACCAGTTATCAACTCCGACTGTTGTTTTGAGCGAGCTGAGTCGGGCGACCTCGTTCGCCAGGCGAACACCGCCTGTTGCAAAAACAGCGGACCTCTTCTTCTCCGCCTGAGACAAAAACAAACTTCCTCGAAGCACGACGGCTTGAGTCGGAGCTCTTCCGACAAAACAAACCAATAGCTGAAACTCCGGTGAGAATCCTTCGTTGTATTAATTTCCCTCGTACATGAACAATTCAGCCCCTCCCTTCCATTTTTTGTGCAGCTTTTTAGTCTTCCCTTCCCATTTCTTCCCGTCCGATTGAATAAACACGGCTAAATGATAATTGAGGATCAAATTTTCATTGATACAAAAAAAGCTCGACTTCTCATCTAAAATGATTCTAGTACAACAATTTTTTTTCTCGGCCAAATCCATCCTTCGACCGATTGTATTGCCACAAGAACATCTCATCTTATTCGGCACAGTTCACCACTAGAGTTTTCTCGGCCTAAATCCTTGATAATATTATGTTGAGAAGGACACTCTTTCAGCAGGATCATGATGTACACAATCTTGTGACCATTTTGAGAAATGAATACCCACTGTCCTACCAGAGTTCTGCTATCACTGGATAGGTTTCCAGAACAAATATTGCCTAACTAGCTGTGTACCCGCGCTTCGCAACGGTAGAACAAACTAAACTGGTCAGAAACCTTCCCGATGTTCACACAACACAATTTCAAAGTTTCACTACAATTCGTCAAGTAGTTTTTGGATTGCCGGTAGACCCCCCCCCCTACCCGCCACACATAACCTGTACCCCCCCTCCTAACTTGGTCAGAAACCTTCCCCAATGTTCACACAACAAATTCCCAAAGTTGCACTCCAACTGGGCAAGTAGTTTTGAATGCCTGTAGACCCCCCCCCCCTCACAACCTGCACCCCCCCCACTAACATCCTGATTCAAGTACCACTTGAAAGTACTCGTCGAGCTGAATCCAGAGACAACTTACAATCGGACTTACGTTCAACCGTTCAAAAGTTATAAGCATAAACGTCCTCATAGAAGTGACTATAACACGTTTTTTAGTAGTATTTCATTCATAGCGTTTCAACGGATGGACAGATTTGAACGCGAATTTTTCATAAACCTTCCCAGATAAATTCTGCGTCAAATGGTACCAGCCGCAACTTTCTACGTTCATTATATACTCGTAGTATAGATATAGATTACTGATGTTGTGTACGAATTCATAATCGAAACATTGCCCCGTTGCCACGCTTTTGGATCTAATAATTCTTGAAATCAGCGAACGGGAAGCGATTACGGTGATCAACAGCTCGATAGATGATGTCACCAATTTTCGAAATATCAATTTCGGAATTTAATAAAAATTGGGACTCTGCACTTTGGAGTGAAAAGTCGAGAAAAGTTTTGTTTTCCATTATTGGACGGTGAACTGCGCTCTGGAGGCTCCCGTACGACAGAATGAGAGGTCAGTGCAGTATGAGAGGTCAGAAAATAACATTTTGACGAAAATGAGGTTTTGGTGATTCCTTATTTGAATTTTCGCGCCTGAGCGATTGGTGAACTTGGTTTTTCGATCCGGCCGTTTGATGCGCTGCAATTTGCGATTTAGTCACCATAGCACAACTAAAACCATCTGGCAGCATGACACATCTGTGACAGTTAACATGCCTCTTGAAAAGTAGGCACTTGTCAGATGTGCCATGCGGGTTCTTAAGCGACGAAATATTGTCCATAAGTAGTAATTTCATATGAGTTCTGAAACATTGCGCATTATTAATGTTTAGGCAGCCTCACGCATTCATCTGCACTTAGGAAGAAATGATCGCCACGAACAACAGTCCACTACATCCTGGAAGGGATCTCGTATTAGGTGCAAACCATTTCTTCTGTGTCTCGAAAAGAAATATTTGCGTCCTTTGGGCTGATGGTATATTATTCTGTTTGGTTCAAACATTGAGCAGGTTACCCCTATAACACAAAAAGAAAAACGGTTTGGGTTTGAACAGGCGGGTTGTGGAACGGAGAGGGGAGCCATAGATTTTCCTCCGCAACAACCAACCGGTGCAGAAAGAACCACTTCCCACACATATAACGCCGACAAAAGAAAAATATATATTATATATATAAAACACTAAGCGTGAAAGAGAAGGGGAGTAAACAAAGGAGCTTCTACCTCAGAACTCTTGTTTGCTCGTTTCTTTCTTCAGTTCAAAACTCACTGAGAATTCCCCGCACTTAGTAAAGTCTAATCGAATGTGTTTATCGATATTCGTTTCATTCTAGCTCCATTACATTCGCTCCCAATTCTGTCTTTCTATCTCCTATGATTCTCAAAACAAAGTTTTCCATACACCACGACTGGAATAGTAACCAATTTCTATGTCCCTATCAACTGATCATGTAAGGTACATGGTTGCATTCTGATCTCATCATTAACATGTCCTTTTGGTTTATTACACAGCCACACAAAAACCGCTATGCCTTTTGAGCCATTTTTGCAATCAAGCAAATGGTGGCCATTTGCTATCAGAATTCGGCTGTCACGGCGCAGTTTTTTTTCCCTCAAAAAAATACGTGAAAATTTGTGAAAATCGAGGAAAATTCACTCCTGAAAATCCAAAAAAATTTACTTTCATATCCGAATCCACATTCATGTGTGGACCCATTGAACTTAAACCCAACGCTCTGATTGTGTCAAATTTTTGTTCCCCCATGAATTTCAGATTTGAGCCAGATTTGGTAGAAATGAGTTTTTTGGGACATTCAACCCGAATCTGAAGTCTGATTTTCAAGATTCAAGATCTTGAATCTATCTATAGCAGATTCAATATGTTGGATCAACACCCAAAAAACCCTCTATACCAAAATTGGCTCAGATTGGTTGACTTAAGAAAATTTTGTTAGCCATATTGGATCTTGAGTTTTTTGGATTTTGAATTTTGCAAACCTGCGTTCATATTTGTGATCAGCGACCCGTAAACCCCCTATATACCCAATTCTGCTCAAATCGATAGAATTTTGAGTTTATTGCCGAGTTTTCGATCCACGTTGTCCGGAATGGATATTACATTCCACCTATTTTATCTCCTCACTGACAAAAAACATGTTATGTCACTGCTTTTCGTGATACGTGACTGAAGAAGACCTGACGAAGGAAACACCCGTTTCTGATTCACTTACAAGGTACGTGCTGGTTACTAAACTGCTACTGTGACTCTGTAGGTACCTACAAGTACATAGCTACGAGATATTGGGTAGAGCATAGCAAGAGCGAGTTGACTTTCCATAAAACTCGGCGATGTCAAGTCGGTCTTTGTGGTAGGATTAGAAAATTAGAGCTTCGGGACTTCCATGGGGCGAGAGCGAGTTGACCGGACCCCATTCACTCGATCAAGCTGAATTTGGTATCTAGCTTCCTTAGGACTTAAACTTTAAGCAGAATAAGCCCATGATAAGCTCAGAGGATCCTGAAGCTGACAGGCATACCCATGATCAGATGTTTTCCCCAGTAAGTGTCAAATTAAGTATTGTTTTGAATTTTTGGAAAGAAGTTGGGATGTGAAGAGAAGAGAGTTGGGATTCACGCAACCGTGATCATGAGTAGTACAAATTGCAGGTTACTCGTGTGAGGACCAAATATGCTGAGGGTTGTACAATCAAAGGTAATGAGAAACACAGTAGTTAAGATAACCGTGCAGCGTCAAGCCGAAAGAAGAACCACAATCGCCAAACAGCCCTTTAAAGTATAGTTTAGATGGAATTAGATTGCGATTTTCAGCGTTTGAGGTTATAATGGAGGTCAGGAAGGTGAAACTTATTTGAAATGGTTGAGTGGTTCCTTCAGGAACAACACATTACCCACATGAGCGCTAAGTGCTCGGACCCATTAGGAGAAAGAGCATCCTGGCCCTCTTTACCAGAAACGGTAGGTTGAAAATAAAATAAAAAGGAGCCACAGAGAATCCCAGATTGCTTCTAGAGAACATTTCTGGAAGTTCACGTCGCGGATAAGATAGGATTTTCTCAACCATATTACTCACTCTCAGTGGTCTTGGGATACGACAGTTTAAAAACAACCACAGTACTTACGTGCGTAATATTTTTTGGGTTTGTCTACGTTTTCTTCAAATATAAAAACCCTTGTTAGATAAAAATGTGTTCTCTCAATATAATACAAAAATACAACGCGGTGTGTCCTGATTTCCTGACCACTGCTTGAATAGCTCAATAATCAAACACCTGGCGCGAAGCATCACACAACTTTCCTTACTTGTACAGCACTGTTTTCTATGATGTTACCACGAAAGCTGATTTTGCTGCAAGAGTAATAATAAATTATGAACCGACCTTTAAAATTAGATTCTTTTAAATGCTCACTACGGCTGCAATAATGTATACCTACACGTTACATACGAGTACATTAATGCCACAATCATTCAAATTATTTCATAATATCAAGGTACGTACCCGCTTTTGGCGAAGTTGCTTATATACATTATAACAGCTTCCGACAGAGCCACCTCGGACTTGGTGTAGTTCTTCGGGAAATGGCTGAAACCGTCAACTAGTGGAGCCCCAAGGATGTACGGCAGTTCTTCGCCGTGAACAGTTCCCATCCTCTGAAACCAAACAAATAGACGGAAATGATTTTTTATTAATACCACAATAACATCGAAAAATAATTCAATTGTATGTGTCCCTGATCACGAATTCGGATTTAAAGAGCAGCATTCAACGATAGATTAGGTACACCGGATCACAAGCGTGATAGAGAAATTCTTCGCAGAGTAGGCAATTTGCTCAGCAGTGTTCCTTGACGTCTTTCAGGCGTTTGACAAAGTCTGGCATGAGGGACTTCAATCAAAGCTACAAGTATATCTCCCTGCATAGTATTTATGTCCCGCAATTGGAAGTATTCTTCTTCGTGTTTAGATAAGACACTAAAATCCCTTTATAAAGGGATTTTAGTGTCTTATCTAAACACGAAGAAGAATACTTCCAATTGCGGGACATAAAAGCGGGAGTACCTCAGGTTAGCGTCCTTGGACCAGTACCTACTATACACAAGGGATCTCCCAAAACCATCAGACGCTGTGACAGCAACGTTCACAGATGACACAGCAATCCTGACAGTTGGTCCCACAGTTGAGGAAGCCTCTGAAAAACTACAGGAATCCGTGAATAGTATCCAATACCTGTAGAAATAAACTCCCGAATCGTCTCATTTGCTGATACTTTAAAGTACCTTAGAATGACTCTGGATGCCACGCTTCACTGGAAGGAGCACCTAAAGAAGAAGGAAGAAATCAATCTTAAATTCAAGAAGATTCACTGGCTCATTAGGAGAAATCCCAACTGTCTATACATAACAAAATGCTACAGTACGAGCAAGTGATCAAACCAATTCGGCCTTACGGCTGCCAGTTATGGGGCTGCTTTAAGAGGAGCAACTTGAATATAAACCAAACAACGCAAAACAAACTTCTCAGGAGCATAGCAAATGCACCCTGGTATGTTTGAACGAATGATCTCCATCACGACCTTAAAGTAGAGATGGTGAACGAAGTTGTTAAAAGTCGAGCAACCATGTAAACTGTCTCGACAAGCACAGGAATGTTGAAGTACTGAACCTCCTGGACAACAGTGGCGATGTACGAAGGCTGAAAAGGACCAAACCCCTGGACTCACTAAAGTGATGTGATGACTAGTAGTAGGTTGTGATCTATGAACTACAATACGTTGAAATTAACTAACAGAGTGAAGTTACTCGATGTACATACCTATAATATACAGTGCTTAAAAAAATTGTATTTGTAGAATCATTTTGGCTCCCTTGTTTATATTTTATTATTTTATTTTTTGGCGTCTCTTTGCATCTTCATTTTCTTTAGGTTTCAATACTCAGAGTTGAGTGATTAGTTATTATAGGTTTAGTGGATATATTTGTAATGCCTAGGCTGCAAATTTCCACCAATTCCACTATTAGTTTGTCCCACTCAGCTCATTCAGAACAGTGATGAACAAAAAAAATTGCTAAAATACTGTGTGTAAAGATTGTATATCTATTGACGCACGCTTGAAACGTGAATCAGAAACGAGGCAAACTTTTATCCCAAACGACGATATATAAGCCCCTACCGTGACTGTCACCCGGAGATTGTATATAGCCTTGTCATGATCGATTCAAACTCAGAGCTGGTTCCCTGTAGATTCGCAGAGCATTATTAAACTCTCTGATATGTGTACATTTACTTGACGTTTTTCTGGGGATGGTTGTATATGTATGTACTATACGCGGTCTCTGTAGGTAGGTTGTGAAACAACTACGAAGAGCTACTATGTGTAATTCAGGTAGAGATATTAATATGCATTTTTGCATCCTCGAGACGAGCAAAAGATAACCGAGGTTGGGCACGCCACTTATGAAATCGCAGATTATGAGAATAATTCATACGAGCTGTGCCCCTTCAGTGTTTGCTTTGCAGAATAAAGCCATAAAGCCAGGCTTAGGTTCCGTAATGACTAAGAGAGACCCGCATGTGAGAGCGTACGGGCGTTGTTTACAGACATTAATCAAGCGACGCGTGGAGCTTCCGCCAAGCGCCGGAAGTCGGCGGAAGGGTAGGGCTTTGTGAAGTTAATAAGATTGAACCGCGCGGATTACCGAGAACCAGCGGGAAGGAGGTCCCCGAAGATAAGAACAGAGGATTCCCCTAGAAAAACGTCTTCCAAATTGACGGTGAGTGTCGTCACACGCATGGAACCGTAACACAGCTTACAGCCATTGAAATCACAAGAATTGAAGCGCTGAAACACTGGACCAGGTGCATGTTGAACCCAGCCGACGCCCAACCCATGCGCGGATAGTTCTGTGAAGTACAGTATGTAATGAGTTGCCGCACATTCGACCCAGCCCACGGCTGTCCCAGTCAGTTTCGATCCACGCGTGGAATCGTTTGTCTTCACCGCACAGTTTCCGTAGGCGTAGGTACCTCTCAAATTGGATTTCGAAAATATAATAATTATATTTATACGATGGATTGGTGAAACTAAAGACACTCGCGTGAAATATGAACTTGAATGCACGAACAGGAGGATGAAAATTATAGAAAATTATAGAAAACACTTACTACATTTGGAAAAAGTGGAAATTTTCGCTGTACAGCGTACAGCGTACAACCCCACCATTTCTTCTCGGGCTGACGACGCTGTACAGCGAAAATTTCCACTTTTTCCAAATGTAGTAAGTGTTTTCTATAATTTTCTATAATTTTCATCCTCCTGTTCGTGCATTCAAGTTAATAATTATATTTATATAGACTTATATAGATTGAAGTATTGTCTCATTAGAAATTTCGCATGAGAAATTAATAGATTTGATTATGAAATGTTAGAAGAATTGTAGTAGAATTTAAACACTGATGAGGAAATAGGGGAAGGAAAATATACCAATTATTCAACACTATGCAAGATTTCCACCACGGTTTATTACCTTCTGTACAGATCACCCTTCCGTCTAGACCACTGTTCTCTATACAGTATCCTTGTTAGTCCCATAACTAACACCGTATCCGACAACCATCCTAAGCCTCATCTAATCCTATCCGCCAGCCCTAAATCCTCAACACGTCAAATTGTTTGTACCGGTTGATAATGCAATTATTGATAAGTACTTCTTGAAATATTTGGCGGTGTTGCTGCGTGTAAAATCCATAACTTATTGAATTACAAATAAATTATGATTAGGACGGCCCAGAATTTAGTTGGAAAATTAATGAGACCATCAAGGAAATTACCATAATGTTGTATAGATTTATGTCCTTCAGGCCACCTTTTCGAACGAATATTCAATATTTTACCTCATTACTCATGATCTGGATTATCCTGATTATTTAATTGGTAACAAAAAAAAAAAAAAAAAAAAAAAATAAATAAATAAATAAATAATACAATAATGTACCTACTGGTATTTTTTTAAGGTATATCGAATATAATATATTATGGGAGTTGCTCCCTCAAGAACTGGTATTAAACCGTTGTGGAGAAATGTGCAGCGTTTTACAACTGTATTTTTGGTCACCTGAGTAATCGGTTTCTCGTGATGAAATTTGGCGTTCGCGATGTTAGTTCATTAAGGTCTTTTTACTCGCTTCCGTACATTTCAGATCCATCATAATCGTGCCTTTTTGAGAAGCTCGCTTTAATGGCCATAAGTCAAAACAATAAAATTCAAGTCTCGTACCCCTCAGTACAGTTTTCAATGCAGCATTTTTCAAATAAAGCTGCTATGTATGAAATTAGCACTATTCTGGAGAATTGAAACCTCAACGAGCCACCCGCTCTTTGTGAACGGAAAAAGCGGTTGAATGCGGCGAGATCGAAACAACGAGGAGATGAAGGACGGTCCTGTTCGAGCTCAGTGGGTGTTTACAACGACACACCCTTGTCTAGCAAGAGTAAATAACATCTCTTGTCTGCTTCCTACGTCCAGCTCACCACTAACTCACGATCTCTCATGTTGTATAAGGCAGTCATAGAATCCAAGATGAGAAGGTACATCACGGTATAGAAACGCGCGTATAGTTTAATGTACTTAGTATAATTATTTTGTTTTCATTAATCTAAACTGCTCACAAATTGAAGTGGGCCACTCATCAAAAGTTAGGTAAGTCTCTTCTTTAACCATACTTCTGGTTATTTTATTTTTATTTTTCTATTCGTGCTTATATACCTTACTTATCCATTGGTAATGGTATTTCTTCAACAAAAATAAATACACCAAACAAAATTTAAGAAAAAACAAAGTCTTACTATGCTGAGAGGAATTTGTGTCATAAGGTCATGTTTGTTTGTTCCCAGTGCGTTTTGTAAACATTATTTCCCTTTTATGGTCAGTATTACTCCAACCAGTTCACTAGACAGTGTTTTACAATGCCTTTACTTTAAGTGTTGAAGAACTCTGGAGGGCGGACTCTCGTTGCTTGTTGAAAAGAGCTATGCATCTGGTGAGCTGTTAACCCTCGTTGCGTAATGGTTGGGATTTTCAGAGGTCATGCTGAAGATTAGTTTTCGAACTCGGTCTCCTCCATTTGTGTACTGAGCGATTCCTATTGCCTAGTATTGAAACCATGCTCGTCCAATAACTGTGTGAGAGCACTGAAGCCTACGATTAACATCACGTTGAGAATGACCTAGAGGTCCACTTCAATTTCTGAGCAGTTTATTACGCGCCATTCAATTAACCAGCAACTCCATCCGAAATTCAGAACACGGCGAAGCCACAACTCTGCTGGACTGTTGAATACAATTATGTGGGATCACCCTTAAAGGTAGATCAGGGCTCTTCCTTAGCCCCCATATAGTCGACACGCTATGCGTTGTAGCCGTGGGCAAATTGATCAAACTGCGATCCCAATTGAGAGACAGTTGATCAAAATGTGGAGATTCTTTTGAATCATCATCATCATCTGGATAACTAGAGTAAGGCAAACTAAACAAAGACAAAACTAAGATAAAAATTGAAAGTTGACCTGTCTTGGGAAAAACCCAGATGGGGAGTTCTCAACCGTTGTGTGCTGCTCTTGGTAGATATTTATTGTGATAATTCTATATCGAATAATATTATAGTGGTATTACAATACTTGGATGGGTAATGATTTGATTTTTGATTTTTCAAGTGATTTATTAATAAATTGCCATTTACGTATTGTACCTTAGCACTGTACAGCTGTAGCACCGGGCTATTAGCTAAATCCACTCAATAAATAAACAAATGCAAACATAGACATGAAATAACAAATACCTCTATCGACCCTTGAAACATTTTATTACACGATAACTATAATTGCAGGATGTCAAAAATCCCATTCGTCTACCAGGGCCTTCCTGTATCTGCCCTCATGACGAACCACTCAAGGGCCACCCAGTTCTTTCCATTCAGATACTGGTGTACCTCGTCGATCGACATGTAGAAAGTGCAAAACTGAGCTTTCCGGATCCCCCCCGTATATGTCACCGGCCCAATAAGTGCAGAATGTCTGATCTAGAAAATTTAGATCTAGAAAATTTGTAAAGCCCGATGTGAGATGCTAGATCTAAATTTCATGCAGTGCATTTCGGATCGGATCAGACATTCTGCACTTATTGGGCCAATGCCAAGTATTTAATACTTCAAACAGAAGTTGAACCAGGTTCTTATCCATCATATAGCTCGGGGGACCCAAATGATGATTGATCTTATGGAACTGCGCTGTACAAGCTCTCTCTTTACATTTTTCTATGAACGCTTCTTTTTCTTGCTCAGATACAGCCCACACCTGCGTCAACAACCTTTGGGATCATCAGTATCAATATTGAGCTGCATCCCATGCTTGTTAGCGAGGTATTTCCATGTTGCCATCCATGAAACCCTCCTAGTGATCACCTCTCGGGCCCTTCAGAACCTTAACTACATAGTCCACACAGAGGCTGCTGGTATAAGCAAACACCTGCTCTACTTCACTCTCCGTGAAAACCGTATAGTCCAGCGTATTCATCGGCAAGGTGTGCAACCTTATATTCAACCTCTTAATGAATAATTTCAAGAGCCTTTCCACCTACCTCCATACCTGCTCCGCATAACATAAACTTGTCCTGTAGTATGTGCAATGACCCATACGTCACTCACCGAAAATTGGCCACCCTTTATTTCTTGTTACTCCCCTTCTACTAAGGGGTGTCACGTTTACCAAGGAACGTCGTCCTTGGAAATCTTCCTCGCTTCAAAACAACATTTTTATATGCTCTACCACATATAGGCCCCGCAAGACAAAGTTCATACGAGATAGTACGCCGTCGTTGATGTACTTCCATTTGGTGACCCAAGTCACGGAGTCTCCCATCCCCTCTGGTCGGTCCCCTCTCTCGCGACCGATCAAAGATGCGCTTCTTTCCGCTTTCATCCAGGCCGCAGGCCAACCTCTAAACCACCGGCGAGGGCTTGTACTTGCCCTTGCTATCCAATCGGTACCATGGGTCCTGCATTTTTCATGACAAGTTTTTCTGTGTCACCTTGTATTTCATATTCTTTTATGAGGACACGCTGATGCAGACCGATTCGTCTTCGTCCCATCCATTATTAATGACACCGACCTTCGCATTAATTTCAATAACATGTCTACTCTTTACTCCCCACTTTACTTTACCCGTTTCGTTATCGTACCATCTACAGCTGGATTGGTACTCGTAGAATCTGTGGGTTGTATTAATTAGATGGGATACGAAGGAGCCAATCGATTGTATTCACTACTAGTAGACTACCCGGTTGTTGCCCTGGTCGAGGTGTATTGATAAAAAAAAAAGAAAAAAAAAAAAAAAAAAAACAACAATACATTCATCAGTTGTAAAAGTTATTTAATAACCTTTACAACTGATGAACCAAATAATACTCCCTTTCCTAGTTACGAAATTGGAGGAAAGGCCCGTTCTCGTCGAAATAGGACGTTTCGGAAGTTTCACCCCTGAAACTTGTTCAACACTATGGAACAAATCTCGTCAAATTCGGTTAAGCGGTTTGGCCGTCTATAGAGCACAGGCATAATACGTCTGTGCTCTATAGACGGCCAAAACGCTTGTATATATTATATATGTGGGAGAAAGAAAACAATAACTTCCGTTATAACACACGAGAATGTACTCCTGAAGTAGAGGACTTCTCCTACTCCTTGCTTCTTCCTCCTCTATGCTCAGGGTGCTCCGCTAGACGATCGTACACGCTAATCCTGTGAACTCCAACATATACATTTGTTTTTATATAACATGCATATGTACAGTACAACACATCAGCTCTCTCATTACCCACACGACTCGTTTGTATTTCGAAATCATTGTGGAATTTGGATGAAATTTATACTACATTATAGATGTATCGAGTATCGCCCAATGCTAACCATCCAGGGAACAGTGGCGAAGAGGGGCGATTAGATATTAGTAATTCGGTTAAAGGTTCTTGATCACTGGTATTCATTTATTGCGAAACGTCGGCCTACAAAAATTGTTCTATTTGGATCAACCCTTGATACTCCCAACGTCACTCCTATACGTGCAAATACCGGGTCTAGGTGCGTAAGCAAGATAATTCAAGAGCATTCTCCGAGGTGTGTGCGGTTGGAAGAAGAAATCTTCCGTCAACGAAAGGGCCTCCGGACTGTTTACACTCTACTGTAATACACCATTGTGAAAGAGTGGGTATTTACTTTCGCAGGAGAGAGCGACTGGAAGGGGGCATGTTCAATTATTTACAAAGCGCCATTGAATCAGACAGAGCAGTGTTGCCTCCACAATCGTGGCTGGGATCCAATCATTTAACGCAATGGATTGGTGCTTGAGAGGTTTTACCACTAATTGCACTTCGCACAGAATCGAACGGTACTCCGTTGGAAAACTGTGGATTTTCTGGTAAAATTTAGAATTCCATCCTAATTCAAATCGCTGCAAACTATGCCTCTGTCGCTCCAGCCACGCAACATGATCGTATGAGCTAATTTTCGAAGCAGTAGGTATTCGTACGAATAAGTAAAACAGGAGTAGTTTCATGAAAAGTAAAATTTGGGATGGAAGGGGGGGATCAATAATTTCCTTCTCCCGCGGTAAATATCTATGTATGATTTTTACATGTGAATTCAGGATGGTGTGAATCGTATTTTTGTTTACATTTTTCAGAAATTTTAAAATGCTTTAAAATTTTCTTTTTGATAATTCGCCAATTAGACAACTTTTGGTTTCAATTTTTTGTTATGAACTATTGAAATATAACATGGGAATACATTTAGCCACTGACCAAAATTAGTGGGTTCACGGTTCAAAATAAGTAGAATCTGAATATCAAAGGGGGCATAAAACCGATGCCATTTTTTTGGAAAATTGCATCTATTCAGAAAATAATAAAACTAAATAAAATAATGAACTTTTTATTGTTCGATTTGATGTTTGGACTATTATTTCGTTGAAAATTGACAGCAAAGCTGAAGTGAATTTGACGTGGTTTACTGTAGGATCATTAACGAGACAATAACCGTGATTATGATCATCCAATGTATCTTCGAGTATTATAGCGGGTTAAACCGTCAATTAGACGAGTGAACTGATTGGAGGAACTCGAACGGGACGGGATAGATTAGCGGGTTGAAGGGATAGGTAATAGAGAAGAGCTATCCAAGTCATCAATGGTTCGGCTATGGTATTCATACATTTCAAACAAGGCGTTTGAACTACAGAGAGGAACGAGCGGAATCAGCACCTTTGACTGCCGAACTTATTCAATCTCTCTTTTTTTAGTGCATGAAAACTTACTTTTAGTGCCGTAAAAGGTCCACGTTATTTCGAGATTCCCTCATTCGAAATGCGAGTTTAATGTAAAACTAGAGTAGTTGATGACGGTTTTATGAGACCATCTCCACAGACTTATTCAATAATGCACTTTTTGAGTAATTTTCAGAGATAAGAACTGTCACTAACGGACCCGCCAAACGACTTGCTGTGGTATAACAAGTAGTCGAATAAGGTAACCATATCCTGAGAACGTGGGAGAAATGAATAATTCAAAGAAACATCAGCCTGGAATGATTCAAGGGGCGGTCCGGAACATCACATATGATATGAGAAAGAGGTCCATTAATTCCAGTGTAATGGAGTGAACCGCGACCCAGGGTAACGGGATAGGATGAGCGGTCGTTGTTGCGTCACGAAACCCTTTCGTAGGCTAAATCCCCACTGGGTATAACCTTCACCAGAAAACTGAATATAAATCTTGAAATGGCGAAAGGAGGGGGTTCTCTTGGAATTTTGCTCGTACGTTATATTTCAGGGATGGAGCGGACGGGATGAGGAAACGGGAGGGACAGGAGTTCAAAACCTGGGGATGACCTCTCGTACGTACCCTCAACTAGGGTAATCTTTCATCATCGCCCACCGGAAAAAGGCTGAACGAAAAAAACCTTTTGGTTTATTATTTTCAATTATTATCTTCTAGAACCGACCGGGAATTTTCTTAAAATAAATTGTTGATTTACGATTTAAAATACGCAAAATTCGCGTATCAAATTTTAAAAATCCACAGCATGGCTATAAGAGCAAACGTTCGAAAAAATAACTGGTTTTATGTAGAATATCTCTATTGAAAGACTTGATGTCCATGAAGAGCAATTTAATTCCCATATTATTTGACCGTTTGATGTCCGCACTCATTAACCCGTTTTTTACGTGGGTTTCCAGCTTTAAAAAAAAGGTTTTTTGTATCAATTTGTAGATCTTTTGGAGGGGAATGCAGTGGTATCTTTCAAAAGTACCTAGCACATCCTCAAGAAAAAGTATTTCAAAATAAATAATGTGAAGTTGATCACCACCTGAAATGAAGCAGTCACTGAAGCTTATGTTGGTTTGTGCTGCCAGCCATCAGTCCACGTGCAGCCTTCGCCCAGGAAAGAGCTGTCAGGCCTTTTCATCGTTTTTAATAGAAAAACATGGTATGTCACAAACATTATTAATTATGAGTGTTACCACTATTGTTTTTAACATAGTTCAATTAAACATGCGAGTGCTAACTTCAAAATACGTAGTTTCAGCTTATTTGCTTGGCGGGGCGTAACGCTACCGCGTTCCTAGATCCATGTTAAAAGGAATATAAAACTTTAAGTAGAAGGGGTTTTCATTGAACTCCCTAACGTATTTTTATGTTGTAAGGAGTGAAGTAATGAAGTAACAACTAAATGCTATCTATCGTTTCCTGGATTTCTTCTGGGGTGGCAGTCCGACTTCAATCTCGTCTTATTCAGGAACTTTCGGACTCGGGACTGATCAAGTTCTCATATAAATCATGACTCGGGATATCTAAGCTAGTGGTCCACACTCCCCGATATTATACTCATATTTATCAGTGACAGAGACAAGTGGTGGCTCCTCACTTCGGAACCCCCTGGACCGGAAGTATTGGAGTTGCCAAGTTTGATCGGATGAGGGCTCAGGGACATTAGGCGTTGATAACCATCGTTTCGGCCCTTTGGAATGAGGCAGATGACTCCAGAACAACTGTCCCGTCTTCGGACCACATCCACTTTCCTGGTATCTGACATCTCTGAGATTCTCCAGAGGAAATAGGGCAGAGTTTGAGATCTGTAATGGTTCGGATCTTAATATCTTCAGATCCAACGAAATTTTAAATAATTTATAAATTATTATTGCATAATAATGGAACCCTCCAACGCCGAGAAATCCAAAAGTTGATTTTTTCCAGCCCTATGTTTTCCAACCTTCAAATGGCCAAAATAACACAATATACAGTCATTTTGTAAATTGTGCCATTTAGCAACAATTAGAGGGGTGTCCCCTCCAGGGGACTATAGGCATTACAATGATTTTTATTCAGGTAAGTATAAAAAAGGAAAGGCAAATACAAAAAGAAATTCAAATTCAAATACGTCGTTGACGGACACATGAAAACACTGCTGGAATTTCAGGAATCTATCTCTCCGCATTGAACACGCCACAAGTTTATTGTGAACATCACTCTGTTCTTCCCACAGCATGCTGATATTTTTGGAAACCAAATAGCCAATTGGGAGTGTATCTCGTACTTCAGCTTTAGTGGCATCTGAAGTGTAGTTTTTCTTCATTGCATGGTGATTCGTCATCTGGGTGAGAAGATCAACGATATTATCTGAAAACATCTTTTAAAAGCACTCAATAGGAGTCAACGCGTCCCCTTCATATTCAACCAAGGTCTCCTCTACATCCCCTCTCCATGATTTTTCAGAGAAATTTGATTCTGAATTCGTCCATTCGTGGTTGGTTGATTTAGCAGGATTTTTCTTTGGCAATGACTTCTTCGCTACTCGGACTTGGATTTCTTCCTTTTCGGACGTAGTTTTCTTTGATGTGGGTCGGTTTGTTGATGATCTCGAGTTGAGGTTCCGGCTGCCTAGACGTGCCTGGCTGTGGATCTTGCTGAGCAGACGTAATGTATTGACAATCTTCATGGAGCTCGAGGGAATCGCCAAACATTTATATTTCAATTGTTGGGTTAGTAACAACATCTTGCTTACTTTCAAGTGACTTCATTTTTCCTGAAATGAACTCCTTTCACGTAGAATTCATATCCTTACCCTAAATTAACCCGTTTCGTTAGTGAGCGACCAATCCCAGTCAACTGCCTCTCTCCCTATATTTTCTGCATTCACTTGTTATTTTTGTTACTTGCCATGATATAAAAATTGAGGTGATTTTTATGTGATTTGTATGTGATTTTCTTTTCATAAGAATAGAATAGTTTAATTAATTCCGTTTTCTTATTCGAAATCAACCATTACACTCCTAATTTGGTTACATCTACTTCACCATCATCAAGTTGTTGATCATGATTACCATCAATTATTGTGAATAGGATATAACTTACGATTGGAACCGAAATGTTCGAGTAGATGGGAATACTGGTATCGAATAACTCTACCCCCCCCCCTCACCACAATAACCACGACTTCATCGTGCCATTGGCAGGAAGAGCGTGGATGAAGGGAGGAGCTTGGCGAGGTGAGGTAGAGCTTATCTGATTTTAGGAAAGCTGTGGTAGCGGGAAGTAAGGCGGGGGTACCTTAAGTCCTTCAGGAAATTACTTGTCCCTTCCACCATCCCTCGTCCCACTAACCCCTTATTCCCGGCAGAGGGCTCCTGCAGACCCTCCCGTACCTCGCCAGCCCTTTCACAATCATAGTTGTTCCCTATAATGGGCTCCGGTGATTCGGAGTTTATCTTTGTTATTGGCAACGATTATGGCTCCACCGTTTCCATCGTTCCAGGGGAAAGAGAACGGAACTTTTGTAATAACAAGTTGACCACTACAGATCGCGAAGTAAGCGATTATTTGTGTCGGAACTCAATATCGGCCTCCCTACAACAATTGACATCACGAAAGAAAACAACAATGTTCACCATCGCAGAAGAAATGGTGCGGAACGACTGATTGTTATATCTAACTGACCATGAAAAGAGGCAATGGACATACGGAATCGCTTGGGCAACTGTAATCCAGATCCAGTTGACTAAGGATAAATACTATGACCAGTGTTATTTTTCCACTACGTATTGCACCCCAATTATCATGTACCGATTCAATACTTACACAATAAATCACAACTTGGTCGTGATTTATATGAATTGGCTCGGGTGGTTTCCGCGTTAGACTCGACCAACTCTAAGGATCCCCCTCACAACTCGTGTAAACCAATTTTTCGAGTTCCATTACACATATCGTAACAAACAACGTTATTGAAATTGTTATAATGGTTTTAGTTTTAATTTTTGTTGTTGGTGTGGAAGATGCGTGAGATTTATATCACTAAAAATGTTCGAAAAATAGCTACGAAATTAGACCACTCACCATCTCTCCCCAAATTTGAGTTTCAATTGATATGCAATTATATGAAGGATACGACATGAAAATAATAATAATTATTGTGTAATTAACTTGAAGTTTTATTATCAAACTGAATGAGTGGTAGGTACTATGGGTTGGTAACTTTTATGGGGCGATAAGTGGAGCGGAGATGTTCAATAAAGCTACATTTTGCGATGATTCAGTCAACATTTTATAGTCAATAAGGTAAGCCTATATGGCCTCCCAATTTCCTGCAATACCACTTCCCTCTACTCCCCAGTTACACTTTACCCTCACGGTGATATACAAACTCAATCCGTGAAGGCGATAAGAGTTCCTCCGTGGAGCGCGGGCGGAATGTTTTAACGCCATACCCTCTCCTTCAAGTGCACTGTGGCAGTCGTCGGTCTGTATGCGGAAAGGGTGGTACTAATATATTGAGGGAATGAAAGTAAAAGTTTTGAGTGCGTGTGTCTGAAGGGTGGAGGCAGCAGTCTACCGACCTTAGTCGAGATTTATGTTATGGTTTTGGCCGAGGATCAACACGACGGAAGTAGTTGTAAGCCTAAAAGACAGTAAATCACCTTTTTATTTTGACTGAGGCCCTACCAGTTTCGCTAACTTCCACCCGCATGTTGATCAACGGTGACAGTCTCAACGCAGTACAGTTTTATGGTGAAAACTACGGTTTATATTCATTGGTGGACATTTTTGATTATTACATTAAATAATGAACCATTGGAATCGCAAAAACTCTGCAAATTCTTGACACAACGGTTCATTATCTTCTTTGTACAGATCACCCTTCTGTCTAGATCACTAGGTCTAAATGTCTAGATCCTAAATGTCAGATTAATTATTATTGTCAATTATCACTAATTATTAACAATTTTATCAAGTACCTACTGAAAATTATTATAATTTATTGTTAGGTATTGATAATTCGTATTTATAATTACTAATTATTATTATTAATTATGATTAATTAATACGATATAATTCTGGGGTTTTTAATACTACGTCGGTAATAATTTTTCTATAAAAGAAGTACCTACCAACAAACATTCGAAATTACCTTCATTTCCGTAGCACGAAACGCACCTCAGAACAACAAACTCGACATCACTTAAGCCATATGATGTTCAAAAGAGCTTTTAGTATGAAAATGGACCTGTATTTCAACAGTTTGATTCACGATCGTGTTGTGAGGCACAATCTTTGAGCCGTCATTGTGAACGAACGGCTGGTCGTACAAAGCTGCGGATGGTCTTAAAAAATTCTACGGAACAAACTCTATCTAAATATGAAATAAAAAACATACCGTTTGATGGGAATTTTTCGAGATATGGAATTTTCAAAATTTCAAAATTCGTTTTGAACCCCTTCCCCTTGACCTAGGGTTATGAAAAGTTTCGTGGATCATTGTGGGGCTGGTCCAAACCCAGAAACCAAATTTCGTAATTTTAACTCAACGCTAACTGGGCAAAGTGCCTCGGACGGCGGACGGCGTACGGCGGACGGCGTACGGCGGACGGACGGATTTTTTTTTATTCGATTTTCTGAATCTACGTATCTTGAAACGTAAACCAACAAATTTTGAGGGGGGGTTAAAATTTTTTTTTCTTTGGGCGATTCCAATGGTTCATTATCGAAGATAATAAACCAAAAAACTCAAAATTTGCTGGTTTACGTATCAAGATACGAAGATTGCGAAAATCGAGCAGATCAAAAGTCGTCAACATGAGGTTGAATCATGCGGCAGCCTGACGATCAATGCCCATACTGGCCAAGCTGATTCGTACAGCACATGGTTTTCAGATATCTAGTTGGGTAATTAATAATATTTAATAATTATTATTATTAATGGTTACTAATAATTACTAATAATTATTTACACCACTTCATAATAATTAATTATTATTCAAATCATCGTAGCAGTTAATGATCTAGACAGAAGGGTGGCCTGCAAGAAGAAGATAATAAACCGATGTCTAGAATTTACAGTTTTTTTTCCAATTATATGAAATACCCATTGTTCATCATAATAATATTATGATCAATAATTGATCATATTATGATCAATATCATTGAGGGAATTACTTTATATGAAAATACTCCACGATATTCGCATGGCAAAATTGCCGTAACCGCGCCGTGGCATAGTTAAAAAAAAAAAACTTCGGATTGTGAATTTCGGAACATGAACTCATCAATTGTGAGGGAGGTTGCTAATATTGCTTTTTCTGATATTCCAATTTTTTTGCAATCTACGAGTAGGTATCTGTTGAGAACTATATAATTTACCCCCAAAAACGATCCGTGTCAATACCATTCTATTACTTTCACAAGCAACTAATAAAATAATACATACATTGTACAATGATACTTGCGAGGCAGGAATAGATATTTTACAAGGAGTGTTTTCTGGGGGATATCACATCTTCTTGTTGTTGAACTTGAAGAAACCTGTAGGGCAATTTTAGCTATTGGGTTGAATTTTTCGAAAGGCACTGTTGAAGCTGAAATAGGGTTGGAAAATTTGAAACCGATTATCGAATATATTCGATTATCCGCTGTCGATTACTCGAAATTTCGACTTCGAAATGCAGCTTTCGAATATTCGTACAATTCGAATATTCGGTTTCGAATATTAAGAAATTCGACCGAAAACGCGTTAGATGTAGCTTTGCGCCAAAATGCCCAATGGAGAGCCGCTGAGACGCAAACAAACCTGCACTACTGACTGCGAGGCCTCAGATGTTAGAAATTATGGTTTTCTTGCAATCTTGTGACCATTCTTTATGGTTTAACTAATTTGCATTTGTCCTGCAAGTCCTGTGATCATTCCTTATTGTTCGACTAATTTGTATTACCTGCAGTTCTGCAGAATTTTGTTAATGCTTTTAAAAAGAAAGTTTTTAAAATGTTTAAAATAAGGTAATAAACAAATTTTGATCAATTCTGCACGGTTTTTAGGATTTTTCCAATTTTTTCGATTTTTTCGATTATTTTCGAATATAATCGAATAATCGAGTCGAATTTCGATCGCGCTTTGAACATCAGCTTCGACCAGAGTTCGATATTCGAAAATTGAATAATCGTTTCGATCCAACAACCCTAAGCTGAAACAAAGCTCTGTGCAAAATGTCAAGTCAGTCAATGGAAATGGAGAGGCTAAGAGGAAGGAGAAAAGTAAGGGCGAAAACCGAAATGTTGTTCTTGGTTTATATTGAACGCTCATAGGTGGGATTGAAAAGGGGAACCAACTAGGGTCCTACCACCTGCCATCTAGAACATTGCACGCATGCGTACGGCATATTCAGAGGAAATTGTAAGTTATCGGTGGTAAATGCTCGAATTGA
Organism: Stenodema calcarata; assembly: GCA_963920205.1. Classification (NCBI taxonomy): domain Eukaryota; kingdom Metazoa; phylum Arthropoda; class Insecta; order Hemiptera; family Miridae; genus Stenodema; species Stenodema calcarata. The sequence continues at coordinate 23,671,719 of OY986056.1, read as the reverse complement.
TATCGGCATGTACCGAAACACGTAGGTCGAAATGAAGGAATCCAATACAGATTGGCGCCGCCATGCCGTAGAATCTTGACCTACGTTAGATACCAAATAAGACGAAACCTAATTCACTCACGTTCCGTACTCGCCGTGACGATGATATTGGCGAAGACTGTTCAGAATTTAGAGCTCTAGGAGTTTGAGCTTTCTCGCTTGCTATGCAAGGGCGCTTCGACGGATAACAGACGTGTTTAACTCGCCGAAACTGTGCCGTTTGATCATGGAATCTCTCTCGCACTCTCACGATACCGGTTCCATCTGTAACCCGAGCAATGATGACGTACGTTTTCGGAAGAGGATCACGAGAAGTTCATGCCCGTTACGGTTCATACGAATCCGAGATTTGATACCTTGCAAAGTCTTGGAAATGCAAGTTATAGTTGTTCAAGCGAGAGCGTTGATTCTACTCACGATGATTCTCCATTTCATCTAAATGTCTAGTGTTTCGAAAGTTGACCCACATTCTCGACTATTCAAGTTGTGGCGTCTAGAAATAGGATTAAACTGTAGTATCTCCATTAGATCCCCATAAGGGAGTTCCCAGTGTAACCCTTCTGGCGTGTAGAGTCTTGAAACTCTGGAATCTTAATAACATTGCTCTTGGGATCCTAAAATCTTTATTAGTCCAGTATTGTTGTTAGAAATTGTGGTAAACTCTGAACATGGACATGAAATTCAGTTTTGTCACTTCGATAGAATAATGGAATGCAAATTGGTGATAAGCGGGAATTCAGTACACTTTTCAAGAAATCTACAATCTTTCAGAAGGGAAAAGCCCCAGGCTCAACTACTGAATATGCTAACAGACGTCGAATTTTCGTTCGTTCCGGTGAAATCTGTGATGCCTAGCTACGATTGTGAAATATTCAGGAGGATCCGCAAATACTGAATGGATGATCCCACTAGAAGAAAAGGGATTGATCAATCAAAATGAATAATATACAGACGTTTCGTGTAAACTTTCTGAGAGGGGAGAGGTGAACCTGAAGAAAGAGAAGTATGGGGGGAGAGTGATGGAAGGTTTTGTTCGGTTTACAGTCACAATAGAACTTATCGGTGTCCGGCTTCGTTCCCTCTTCAAAGTCACAAAGCCCTTAATTTATGTCAAATTTCTTATAACGCGGTCAGTGTCCGGGTCATGACATGATGAGCCCATTCGATGAGCTTTTCGGATTTGCCTGATCAACTTATTTACGCTATTTTACGCAACTCTTACCTTGAAATGCGCAAAAGTGCGATTTTCGTACAAAATAAACTATCACAGCCGAAATCCAGCTTTCGAAAGCGTCGCGAGAGATACGTAGGTTCCGGGCGGTTGGCAGAATCATCCAGGTTCTCGGCGTCGCGCAGGGGATACGCTGGTTAAAAAAATCACGGTACCGATACGCTCTATCGAATTGGGATTGACGATAATTTAAGAGAGTTAGACCTACCACACCAACAATTTAAGAGAGTTAGACCTACCACACCAACAATAAGAGAGTTAGAGCAGTTTCACTGAGACAAGATTGAAAACACGAAAAAAATGTTAAAAGTGAAAAAAGTCGGTTTTTAGTTGAGTACCTAATGAAAAAAAAACTACTTGCAATTAATCAAACGCATCGATCGAACAGATTTAAATTAGCGACAAGATGAAGGATTTTTCAACGTGAAGATGTAAATGAATGCAAAATGGAGGCGCGGAATTCCAGAGGCTTATTAAAACCCGATCACCTAGCCAGCCAGCCCTCTGACGTCAGTAGGCTCTTACGGCATAGGCTGTGACGTACTGGTTGGCCTGCTGCCAGCCGTCTGACGTCATACGCTCGTGCGTAATAGGCTGTGACGTACTAGTTGGCCTTCTGCCAGCCGTCTGACGTCATACGCTCGTGCGTCATAGGCTCTGACGTAGTGGCCCGCCTGTCGCTTGTTGTCTGACGTGATCTGAGGGAAAGAGTGAATCAAGGAAACAAATTTTTTCCGTTTCAGTTTATGTGCCAAAGCAAAGACATGAAAATGTCAAACGAATGTCAACTCCATCCTGTTGTTGATACAGTCGAGAATTAAATGCTTGCATACGAGTCTGCAACACATTGGGACATTTTATGTCTTTAAAGAAGTGATTCAAGAACCTGCTACATCACCTACCCCAGTAGCGTAGTTGTTATACTTAATTGTAGGGTTCATCATAAATTATGAAGCTTGCATTCGTATAGACAATATAAATTATTGAGAATGATCACCTGTGTGTAAACAATTATTTAAACAATCACGCTCATACCGCAGCTTGTCGGCCACGCACTCCGCAGTGGTTAACGTAATATGGTTAGGTAAATCGAGAGCTATCCAACGAGTGGTGAACGATTTTTGTACGATGATAACTGGCGAAGATAAAGTTCCGTAGCACCGAATCGGTTGTAAGCGAAAATCATCAGAAATTTCCGTGACGATTTCGTGTAACGCTTTTGTGTAACGTTTTTCGAGTTATGTGCCAGAGTAAAGACGTAAAATGTCAAAACTCCAAGAGGCACTTTTTGTTGCAAATTTTGTCCCATAGTTTCTGTAGACACCCTGTATGCAGACTTCACCTTCATGATGATTTTCAGTTTCATTAACGGTGACAGTAGAAGTAATGAGAAACCATTAATAAAAGAACCTACTCAGAAACCAATGAAACGAAGAGGAAAAATCTTCTCGGAAAAATACACTCCCAAGAGTTAAGAGAATACTCATGGAAATCAGTAGTGATTGTATCAAGTGGAATCTTTAGTTCTGAGGACGTGGGAATCGTTAAACGCTTCTTCCGTCTTCATTATATCAGCAGTAGAGCTGAGCAGGGCTCACTCAAGCCGCTCTCCAGTTCAACGTCGAACGAAACTTCCGCGCTTAATTGAACAATGGCCACTCGGAGGGTCAAATCCCAGTCTAGTTCGCTCAACCTGCCAGACTTGAATGGCCGGAACAGAAATTCCTCGATGTGCTTCATGGTCATTGAGCAATTGGGCTTAATGAGTGGAGTGAGGATTCGGACAGAGCAAGAAAGTACTGACCGCACCTCTATTTTCAATACCAGCCGGATCCAATCCAATTGGGGTGATTGAGAAGGTTCGCGAAGGCAATTCGATTTCAACTCTATCCTTGCCTATCCATCATACCTCTCTAGAATTCTGCCAACGCAATGTTATCGCACCTACAGATCTGAAACTGATCCAAACTGTGAATCATCGTTCCCAGGACCTTCCAAACTCCGCCATTCCCACTGATTCCATAACGGGACTAGTATGTACTAATGAATGATAGTCGAAACTGTAAATTACCTACCAACGGTGTTACGATATTCTGATGCCAATACCGACACTGATAAAAACAACAGTTAGGCAACAGAACTATTTCCCAAACCTCGACACGCAACGTTTTCAAAGACATGCCGTCACGCACGTCCACCTGAGGATTATGAACAATTGGGTTTCAGAGTGGTCTTGGATGGATTGGGCTTATTTTGGAAAAACTTCCTGTCGAATGAGAATTGAACCAAATTCGATCGATGAAGTCGATTGGAATTAAATGCTCAAAAACCACACGAACAGAATCGGAATCATTTATATGATATTCTAACTTCACATTATTTAAACTAACATGTTAAAAACCACGTTCATAGGTACCTACTTACTTTACCTACCTACCTACTTTTGATTCCCTCGATCACCGCGTACTGTGTCTTAGTATCTTAATCACTTAATGTGGATAAAACCCTCAAACTCGAGTTGGTGGTGATGATGGATTCCACCGGAAGGTATGATAATAGTACTTCTAGTTGTGCCGGAACCCTTAGATTGAGTACTTGATACGAGAGTAGTTCACTGGATGAAAGTATTGGAATGATTATGATTGTTGCAATTGGCTCCTTGAGAATTCATCATTATTGTATGTGTGGTCGACTCCTTCTTTATGCTATTTGTGCTGAATATATTCCTCGACTTCTTTGTCACTGGAATGTTTCTGCTAACTATGCTACTGCTGAAGAATGTAATGAGCTGAGTTCAGACGATACTCCAATTTTAATTACGCTCGGTATTTATACAACTAATATACTCATTATACAAAAAACCTACAGCCCTATTATGACCATTAAAAACCCGATTTCCGATTGGGAGAGTTTTAAAGTAGAATTTGCACAGCGCATAAGGTAACTTATGCTAACACCAGAACAAATTGACAACGAGCTTGAACAACTAGTAATAGATGCACTGAGGAAATACACCAGAAATCAATGGAAAATTGCATGGTGTTACCATCCACGAGACATTGTTAATTAGTACGCGAATAACACATACAAGTGGCATAGAACAAGAGCACCATGCAACAAATATAAATGGAATCAATTCAATTCCACCCTCAACAAGTATACCTATTGAGCAACTCAACCAGTATGTCAGCGAACATACTTCTGATCACCACACTGACTATTCACTGTACAAAGCGATAAAAAGGACTCAACTCGAGCATGGGCCAAGGACATCCCAAGAAAAGCGAATATGTTTGCAATCGGTCGGATATTTTCTCTGAACCCAGTAAATCAGGATAGCCAACAACATGAAGCAACAACTTTTTCGCAAGAGGAGCATTTTATCATTGCTGGAGCTTGTGTTAGGGAGGTACAAAAAATGATCAAGACACAAATAAGAACCAAAAAAGCACCGAGGTACGATCTTATCACAGACCTAGTACTGAAAAATCTACCCCGTAAAGCACTAGTCAAAATTGTACAAATTTTGGAACAAACGCTACCTTCACTCTTCGGCATGTTCCACAGCTATGGAAAAAAGCTAAAGTAATTATGAGAACATTCTACAGACCAATATCACCGCTACCAGTAATATCCAAATTAAAACATGAGGATACATTGAATTCCTTTCATTCCGTCCCACCAATTCGGATTCAGAAAAAAACATTCAACCAGCGATCAAGTGAACATAATCAACGCAGGCTTGTGAACATAATCGACAAATCATTGGAGGAGAAAAAAGTTTGTTCAGCTATTTTCCTCGATGTAACTCAGGCCTTCGGCAAAGTATGGCACGAAGCTCTGAAATATAAACTTTACCGAGACTCGCCAAAATGGTTCGCAGAAATACTTGATTCATATCTTTCTAATAGGTTCTTCAGAATCAAACAGGAAGATGATTACTCAGAGGTAAAAGAGATCAGAGCTGGAGTGCCACAAGGCAGTGTATTGTGACATCTACTCTATTAAATAGATCTATTTAATAGAGATCTACAAATTGATCTATCAAACTTTGATCTACACTGCTGATCTGCCAAAAGTAGTAACAAACATTGCTGCATTTGCGGATGACACCGCAATTGTGGTCGTCGGCGAAGACAACAATGAATCCGTTACTAAACTAAACCACTCTACCTCCAAAATACTAGATGAATTGAATGTGGTATCCCCAACAAACAAGAATATGAAAATGACTCTTAACGACGAGTCTGAATAGGATCCAAGTTTGATTCACGAACCTGAGGATAGTCGCCGTCTTTGGTCTGGTAGTCGAAAACGTAGAAGAAAGACCGATGCGTCTTCGCTCCGGAGTTATGAAGAGGTTTGCTGAGTAGGTCACCTGTAGCTACAACAGGAGCAACGAACTGGGCGTCGCTGAGAGCCGCTACCGTCGCGTCTCTTGTATTGATGGGATGCAGAACCGTTCGCTCCCAGTCCGTGTACTCGTTGACCACAGTGAAGAAAATTTCAGATAAATGGTACGTGTAAGCGTTTCTAATGTAAGTTCGGATGATTTTGTCGCGACGCTCGCCTTCAAACCCGGCATTGATATCGTTTGAAGAGAACCTGAAATCAGAAGTTGAAAACGTTTTGTAACCATCTGAAGACTAAACAGCATGACTATAAGAGCGAATTTTTGAAGGAATAATTGGTTTTATGTAAATGGTCTTCATTAAAGAACATGATGTCCATGAAGAACATCTCAAGTAACACCCGTTTCTTCATCTTCCACGTGCTCAAGTTTTATAGCGGAATGAGATATCGCAATTCTGACTTCTCCATCTTATTCAGCGTGTAAAAACCTCAAAAATGAGGTGTCACTTGACAGACCGTTTCATTTTTGTAATTTATGGGTGAACCTCCCCCCCCCCCAACATCCCCAAAACCGCCCTCAGCTTTTGGACATTACAACGCTGAACACGACGGTGAAGTCAGAATTGCGATATCGCATTCCGGCATCACATTAGAGCAGATTAACCACGAAGAACGTATTCTACATCTTCAAAGTACTCAATTTTGCGAACGAAATTAGGGATCGCAATTTTGACTTTACGATCGTATTCAGCGTGTAAGAACCTTTAAAATGAGGTGTCACTTGTCAGACTTTCATTTTTTGGGTGACATCCCCCCCCCCTCATCATACTCACCAAACCTCCCTCAGCATTTCGATATTTTAACTGTAAACACGACGGTGAAGTCAGAATTGCGATATCGCATTCCGTCGTCAGAATAGAGCAGAATAACCATATGGTTGATCATATGAAGATCATTTCAATAACAACCACGTTTCTTCATCTTCAAAGTGCTCCAGTTTGAGAACGGAATGAGATATCGCAATTCTGATTTCACCATCGTGTTCAGGATAAATAAACCTCTAAAATGATGTGTCACTTGTTAAAAGGTTCCATTTTGGGAATTAATGAGGAATTTTCCCCCCTAAAACTCCCCAAAACCCCCCCTTAGAGTGGTCCGATTCTGCCCATCTACGAACTTAGCCTGTCGATTGCCAAGTCAGATTTTTTGTGCAAATTTGAACATCTTATCTCAATCCTATCGAGAGTTATCGTCTGGAATGTCACATGTCTTTTGGCAGTGGATTCAGGATGGTCTGAAACGGATTTTGGTATGAAAATTTTTCGAAAATTCGAGTTTTAAACATTTTGGACCGAGAACAATAGCTACATTTTCTTCGAAAATTCGCTAAAAAGCCCAACAGGGTGATTAAAATATAGTTGGACGGCTACATGGAGATGATTATATAAATTGCTTCAGCGAGTTGCATCAATGAGCATTGTGACCACAGGAAATATGGTGAGATTTTTGCTCTTTCAACGGTAATTAGACCACATAGAATTTACCATTTTCATAGCATGAGAACGAATCATTAAATTTCATATTAAATGGATTACCAGACTTATTGTCTCACCTCCACAAGCTCTCGGACGTTACGACTCCGAAGAGCAGGTCGTACTTGATTGAGCCGGCGATCGAATCGCCAGATCGTTTGACGTTGACTGTTTGCTGCGGAACGAACCCCGTCATTTCGGGAAGAAAGTTGGTCCACAGGTTCTCGTGGAAATCCGCTTTTATGACGACGCCGTCCACCGAGGGGCCGAACGGGCTGAGAAACGCTGGCGCCGTTATATCGGCGGTCATGAGGTCATTAAGCGGCACGTCTTTCAAACAGTCGACGATCTGCTCGTGTTCCCTGTGGAAAAATTACCCAACCGATATAGATAAGCTATAAAACTGTATTTGTGAGATCCGCTGGAATGGGATGGAAAATGAATCGTATCGTTGGGTCGAGCTGGGGAAGCTAATCGTATATCAATTCGAATAACCATTTGGATAATAGTGACACAGTTCTTTCGAGGTCCCCGCACAAGATCGCAATAAAATTCACGGGGACCTTCGATGGACAAACTGCAACAGGTGCTTGTGAAAATTGCGATGGGACTCATAGACAGACAGAAAAGTTCAGAAACACACAATTTGACTGGGGATTTAGAAAAACACATTTTCACTTCCCCAGACGTTATCACTTCACAAGACATCCAACGTACTTGAATATAATATAATATATGAAAATTATTCCTTAGCACATAAATTCCTCACCTGTAGAGATCCTCAGGAACTGTACAATTTACATGGCGTGCAAGTCGGACGGCAAAGTCAACGGGGTCTTCGACAAGCGCCCAACTGCTCAGAGCTGATCCAGATAAAAGAATCGCCCGATGAAACAAACCTGAAATTATGAGTATTTGTTATTCCAAATCATGAATCAATATGAGTCATCAAGGTTGGTCTATTCAAATTTGAGGTCTATCAAAAATTTGGAAATCAGAGTTGGGTGGTGGTGAAATGCTTAGTTTCCGATCAAGGTTGAACCATCCAAGGTTCAATGGATTTTAAATTGAGCAACTGAAGCCCCTAGTTTCAAAACCGGACGATTGCAAGAAATTTGATTTTCAGTTTTTTTTTGGTATGCCTTGCAGATAGTTGTAAGGAGCATTAAAATTTAATAAATTTAATGCTGTTTTTGCAAATTTCGCCTGTTCAATATCAGGTTCAAAAACGGCTTCTGTCTGGCTTGAATTCGATCGAGAAGGTCAGCCTCAGTTTCAAAACCGGACTTTACAAGTTGAGCGTTTGTCCGCTAGGAGCGCCACCACGTCGGTAACCCTGTTACTCCTACCTTGTCTGCGTACGAGCATTTTTTTCTAGTAATTTTTGGTTACCCAACTCAGTATGACTTTGGGCAAAATTTAACCATCCTTGAAGTATTTCAATTAATTTTGAATAGTTTTTATACCTACTGCTGTAACGCGATTGGTATCTGATATCTCTCTTATGTGATCTACATTTAATTTTTCACCAAAAGCGTCTCGTAGAAATTTTTTAAAAATCCACACAAAATCCAACTTTTTCCACTTTCAAGATTTTTTAGTGTTTTCGACCTGTGAAGTAAGATCAACAAAAATCAGATGAAAAGTCTGCGATACACTTTTGGTCGGAAATTAAACGTAGAACACGTAGGGGAGATATCGGAAATCACTCGCGCTACACCATTTATACGTTTCAACTTTCTAAAAAGAGTTATTTTTGGGTACCTAGTAAAAACTTTTTCGGACAAATAATTTTGGAGAATTATCATTGCAATTTCATACCGAAACAGGTGAGGAATGATATGCAAAAGAAACTTCAAAAATATAATGTTTCCATTCGTTCAAGTGGTTTTGTTGCTTCTTTCAACCCATTTGATCCAATTAGACGGAAAGGAACAGTTCAGCTGAGCTTCAACGCTGGCTATGCGGAAATTCTGTTTCAAAAACGGTCTTTTACACATTTAAATCAGCAATAATTAATGACAGGAACATTTAAATTTTATGAATTTTAGATGGTTTCATACTGCGACCGTGTACTTTATCGCATAATAAATAGAGATTAGTTTTATGAGAAACTTGTTGTCAACATACCTATCAACATACCTATCAACATACCTGTACCTACTGTTCTGTGCGTCTCAATGCTACATGATTGTGAATTCGTCGTGAAAATCTACACATTGATGACTAGACGGTAATTAAACGTCGGAGCAAAGTGAAATTCGCCAATTCAAATATACAGGGAGTGGAATCAGGGAATTCCCGGAAAAGATGTAGACTGAATCGATTTCTTATTCTGAACGCGTACAAATTACTTTAGACCTAAAGCCACAACTGAGGGGAATCAACAAAGAAGGAGTTTGATGGCTTGTATTTGTACGCGTATTGAAGGGAGGAAAAAACAGCGACCCTCCAGGAATCGTTGTTCCGGTAAAAGTCGAATTTCTGAAGACTCTGGGACTCGAAAAAGAGTTTCGTTTGCATTCTAATTGGTCAACTTTTAAAATGTATTCCGCCGTTTCCTTCCACCTTCCGAGTTGGTATTTGCTTTCAACTCTCCCTCTGGAACCTACTGCAACTGCCTGAACTCCTAGCTATCCTTACAAACGGTTGCAATTGTCCTCAACCGGATTTCTGACGCCGTTTGAGCGCGCAATCAGACTATCGCAAAGTTTCTGGCCCCACGGTGCAGGCTCTAGTTTCTCAGAAGTTTATCTAGCCATCGGCTCCCTGCCCGTCCCAATTTCCCGTTTCGCCCGTTAATTCCAGAGACCGACTGATTTGGATTCCCTCAGGATCACGGGGGAGTTGGACGTCGGATCTGGTTGAACGAATAATTTGTTATTCAAGGTTCGTAATCAGCCTCTTTCTGATTCCTTTGTGGAAATGAACACTTTTGTCGCGTCATTTCTCTCCAAAGATTACGCACAACTTCCTGACTATAGTCAGGCAGATATTTCTGTGTGCATGGGACTACCCTCTCCTCGACACCCTTCTAATGGGCGGGGTTGGGTCAGTGAACCCTGCAGAGTCCCTGCAGGTATGTATTAGAGGGGAGGGGGCGCTCACCGACCTCAGCCCACTTTCACCCGTGCACACAGAAATATCTGCCGGACTATCAAGTACATTAATTTGGGACTCGATATTTAACCAAAAATATGCCTCATTTGTTCATTACATTCGGTAATAGGCGCTCAACTCATCAAATTCGAAATGTTACCAACAGGTACCATATTATTAACATTTTAGTTCCTAATACGTAGTATTCTACGGTCTTATTGTTCGTTATGGAGGACATAAAATCGGACGTCCAGCATAAAACCAGCCAATAACATAATAATATTATGTTATATATTATATAATAGAAGGCTTAGGCACTCACAATATTATACACTAATGAGTTCATGATTATAATTGATAAAAGAAATAATCAGGGAGACTTAATACAACTGACAAGTGAAATATGAGATGTGTGATAACCAAGGAGAGTCACAGTTGAATGGAATCGTATCATATTTCGGGATTCCGAATCAGAATTTCTGATGGATCATCTGTTTATTTTTTATTTTTCAATCAGAAATGCCGAAGGTTTATTATAATATTCAAATAATAAATTAAAAGGAGGATAGGTATATGTGGAATTTCGATTCTAACTCAGTTAACTGTCTGGTTGACGACCGTAAATCCCATCAGCATAACTGATTTGAATTCCGTGGCTAATTACCCAAGCAGTGGCGCTTGGTGGTTATCCCTCCAGCACGGCCGATCCATTGTAAGCCACGTGCATCCTTGATCTTTATATCCCTCGAGCCGATTGTTGTAGAGATACAACGGAAACACAGATTGTCTACCACGAACAATAATATAGGCTACCGAATTACCTCTAGTCCTAATTGTATTTATTAGGACTAATTATTAGGACTAACATCGTATAAAGCGAAGTGGTCTTGTCGGAGGTATTTTTATTTTTTCGAATACCGGCAAGTGCAGGGGTCAGCAACCTTTTTTCCGTGGGGTGCCATTTTTCTAAATTCGTAAATTCATGGATTCTTAGGGGGCCACAATCGAAAATCATGAAATTTCATAATTTCATTATGAAGTGCTCATTTTGCGTCTTTGTATGAAAAAAGAAATAAGTTCCAGTCATGCAGTATGAACGTATGAGCGAATTTCCGATGCAGTAAGTATTCGTACGAATAAGTAAAACAGGAGTAGTTTTACGGAAAGTAAAATTCGGGGTGGAAAGGGCTGAATCAAAAATGTTTTAATACCAGACTCGTATTAAATACGTAACAAATATCGTCTCCATTTTTCGCCTAGTAACATCTCAGTGTATAGATTTCACTGCTCTACAAGAAAAGTGACTCATGAGTGAGATGGATGTGGGTTTTCGAGGGTGCTGAATCCGTTGTCGGTTTTGTTTCCGATTGAGCGATTTTTTCGATTTTTTGCCGATTTTTTTATGGTTTTTTAATAACACTACGGTATATTTTCCTGGTCATCACGAACATGAAAAACTTATAGTGTCTAGATTTGTAGGAAATTTCATGCTGAATCCAAATAAGACCCCAACGTTTTTCAGCGAATTTTCGAAGAAAATGTAGCTACTGTTCTCGGTCCAAAATTTTCAAAACTCGAATTTTCGAAAGATTTTCATACCAAGCAGTTTTTCAGCTTCTCTCTGTGCGCTGCAGCAATAGTCATCCATCATACGATCGTCCCATCGGCCTTGGTACCTGTATTCCATAATCCTGATTCATAATCAGGATACATGTCCTGATGAAACCGCTATAATCACCCAAGATAGTGGGAAACCAATCTGGGTGATTGTGCAGGAAATGAACTTTGATGGTCATATTCGCTGAAATTTTTCGTGATGATCTTCTCTTATGCTGCAGTTTTCCAGCTTCTCTCTGTACGCTCCAACCATAGTCCGCCATCTGTGTCAACAATTTCCTCGGCAATCACCGGGCCTCCAAATAAGAGGAGTTAGTGAAGACTATGCTCACCCACTTCAAAAACTTGGGTGCTAATATGAGCATCAAATTTCATTTTCTGCACACTCACCTAGATCGGTTTCCCAGTAACTTGGGTGATTATAGCAAAGGATAAGGCGAACGGTTTCATCAGAAGATCAGAATTATGGAAGACCCCAACCGTGCCATGGAATTTCCCTTCACTGTTAGACTTTTTTGAAGAACTAAATTTTTGAAGGAGCCATTTGAGACCCAACTCCCTCCATCCTCAAATTGCAAAAGAGGTTCCAAAAATGTGGATTTCTTGAATTACGTAGGGACCCATGTTTTTCCAATTCCTTCCTATCCAAACAAATGCCAACCGTATTGAAAGATTTTCATCAACATTTATATGAAATGTATGGACTTTTATCGCTAAGGCTCTTCAATACCAACGTCAAGTCCGTACTCCTGTATGGATGTGAGACGTGGAAGGTGTCTGAAACCATCACCCGCCAGCTACAGACTTTCATAAACCGAGGCCTCCGGAGAATCCTGGGGATATGGTGGCCCAACACAATCTCAAATGCAGATTTGTGGCGGACAACCGAGCAACTTCCGATCGACCAAGAAATAAAGAAAAGGAAGTGGAAGTGGATCGGCCATACTCTGAGGAAGCCCGATGGCGCCGTAGAGAAGACTGCTCTCCAATGGAATCCCCAGGGCGAAGGCAGAAGAAGAGGAAGACCGAGGGAGACCTGGAGAAGATCGACAGACAAGGAGCTCCGCCGAGTTGGCAAAACCTGGAACGAGGTTGGAAGAATCGCGCCAAACCGATCCGAGTGTAATGAACTTGTTTCTGCCCTATGCTCCCAAAGGAGTTAACAGGATTTAAGTCAAGTTAAGTCAAGTATGGACTTTTATTGGCACACGGACGTGCATTATACACTGGCCTTAAATTTAATTTGATCTAACAAATTTCCGCTTTCATTTGAATCATCATTGGTAACCTCTGAGCATAGCGCCAAGAAGCTGTACCTCTCACCTGATGAGCAGGCGTTTCATTCATTACACACCTACCAAGGAATACCTAGTCCATCATTGGTACGAATGTTCTCGATCAACTCGAAGAATTTAGGGAGGGTTAAGAGGGCGCCGTACGTGACAGCTCCCATAAGAAATCAATGTATCTGTCCCGCCATGTAACTCTGCCAAAACTGCACCGATTTCCTTGATTTTTTTTTTCTTTTTCAAGTTAGATCAAGTCCTAGGGATCCTACTTTTGCGATTTTTGATATGACGTCCCTGAAGACAGCCATCATCTCATGAAGTTGGTATTCCGAGAGAGATGGGAGGTTGCCCCAGTTGGATGGTTGTTTCTTCCTTATATGAAGTGATATGGAAATTGTGCTCCGTAGGATCTCTTTTTCAGATCCTAAGCTTCAATTTGAGTGCTCAAGCGATAAAAACGGTTCATTTTTGGGGATGTAGTGTCCCGGGAAAAATTGACATCTGATATTGAAGCAGTTTGAATGGCGGGACACAGGCGGGAACGCCAGTAGTTCAGCCCTTTACCGCTAGATCCCGCTGACTGAGAAATGTGAGAAAGGGCTACTTCTCAAGTACCTGCGGTCCCATAATCCCTATACCTACCAGTCAAACAGAGGTGCAGACTCTTCTGAAAGCAAAAGTTGTTCTGCATGGGTTTCCCAAATCCCAATAGCGTTGTGGGGGTTATCTGGAAGAGTTGAAGTCATTATTGGGAAAAAAGGCCACGTCATTCATGACTTGGCCGGTCCCTACTCTCTGTTGTGAAAGGGCGAGGGAAGATAAATTAATAAATGAGTCATTACAGTTGAGTTTACTAAAGCCAACATGCCCGAAAATATGATAGTTTTTTGACATTTTGCGTCAAATCCGCCTACACAATAGAAAAGAGGGCCCATTGGGAAAAAAGTTAATGTGAATTCCAGAAAAATTGAAAATTGCATAGTTGGATGCAGAATAAAAAAAACTCTGCAAATTCTTGACACAACGGTTTATTATCTTCTTTGTACAGATCACCCTTCACATTATTATTATTATATTATTTTTACATTGGACATGAAATTCTAACTTTGACTTGTGTATTTTATAATATGTGTTGTAGGTAACTTTTTACTCCTCCAGAACTCGCTTGTCGTTTTAGGCTACTACTAGGAATTGCAAAAGTAGGCACATACAAAGGTAGCCAAGTCGTGGAGATTATTCATTAAAAAAAACAGTGCTACAATTTACTGAAAAATATTGATATAATTGACATAATATATTATATTCATAGATTCAATTTCACATTATCACGATACGTACCTACTTATAAATTATTCATTTATATCTTTTTGTACATTGATGTTGAGGGATGTCATCCCTCAACATCATTCTTACTGACGGTCAAACTAAATCACACACACTCTTTTTTTGTACATTGTTTTGCACCTACGAAATCAGGGGATTCTCTAATCGGCATGTTCCTTGATACTCGGGGATCCAAAATTTCAGGTAGGACACAATTAAAATAAAAGTTTTCAAGGGTAGGCACCATTGTATCCCAAAATCTTTGGTCCCTCTCAATACGCTCTACCCTAATCGCTTGTAGGGTCCAGGCACAGAAAATGCAATATGACCTGCTGGCAATTGCCAGCTGGCCCTGGATTTGGTAGTAATATTTGTGTTTTTTATTAAAAACCCATCCTCCTTTCTTATCACTTATCCAATAATTTATTTTTTTTCGTCTTCAATCCTTCTTCTATTGTCGTACTGGCACACGAGGATGGACATTTTATTTCTACGATGCCGTCATCGCCAATGAGAACGTCAGGTGTTGCACCCAAAAATTGATTTTGAAAGTGTTTTTTTCCCAAGAGACCCAGATGTGTTTTTCCCAAGGTGATACCCTAGGAGATTAGAAAGCCAGTTAGTGACAGGTAGGATTTAGGTTTTAACGGGATAACGGTAGAATATCAGATTTTGAAAGTACGTTTTTCCCAAGGGACGGTAATTATCCAGATAAATAGTATTTATTAACTCGGTATTTAAAAACCATGTGCTGTTTGAATCAGCTGGGTCAGTTTGAACCAACAAATTTTGAGGGGGGGGGGGGTTAAAAAATTTTTCTTTGGGCGATTCCAATGGTTCATTATCGAAGATGATAAGCCAAAATACTATTTGAATGGTTTCCTAACAAAAATGTTTGTGAATTCAATGATGATTCTAAAAAAAAGAAGAAATGGGTAATGACTAAATTATTCATCTTCAAAACAGCTCTAAATTTTGAGGGAAATGATCGTTTTCATTTTTGACCAATATTTAAAAATATTATTGAAAAAATGTCGGCAGTTCAGTTCTGATATCCCGGCTCCCGTTGTGGCCCAGCGTCAAGGCAAGGAGGTCGGTAGGTGGTGGTTTTACCCTTTCCTTTGTTGCAATCGCAGGGTGAATGAAAAGGAGGTAAGCCATCTCAAGTACGTCATCGCTTTGTCAACATGTTCCCTGGGAAGTCCCTAACGGTAGGTAGACCTACGACAAGTAGCTGTACCTGCCGGGGATTTTCCAAACTTGAACCTTGTTCATGTCAGAAACATAGTTCTCTCGGAATCCACTGCAGTAGCAGGCGCCACTCTTACGGCGCGCTCTTAAGAACTGTTCGCAAGTCACGCATGCGGCGAGTGAGGTTGCAGGAATGGAACCCCCACGTTTTAGACAAAAGCTCCCATACATAACCCACCGTTTTCCACAACTAAAACGAACATTATACATGCATGGAACCCTTAGCGGAAAGGCCTTTTACCTACCTCTTAAGGGCTACGGGTTTCTCAAGCCCCATGCCGCCTAACACCTTTATATACGCGCTTAATTAATATTTTCAATGTAAATCTTCCTTCTTCCTTCCCCTGCTCGTGCGGATACAAGCCCGCCGGCTATAAGAACGTAAATTGGCTAAAGTGGAAAAAGCGTTTCTCGCCTCGGTGCGTTAAGCAAGTTTAAACTATGCGTATCGCCTATTCCGTTTCCGCTGATCCAATAGGAAAGACGAGAGAAGTATTAAGATTAAAGTGATGTATAACTGAAAAGTTATGGGCATGTTTATGAGTGTATTTGAACAGCTATCACGAACTCAAATCATGATCAGGGAATCGTCTATGCTTCTGAGCTTAACAATAATCTGGGCTTTCACGGCAGATTATATTATTGAGTAGGTACCAACTTCCTCTAATTGACTAATACTATCTAAATCTCAAATCCTCTAGTTGATAGGCGCAGAAGTATATTAAGTATACGATAGACATGGACATAACTCATATGATAAATATAAGTTATATAAATACGAAAAGGCGATTAATGGTTATATCAAGAGGAATGCAAGTATCCAAATATAATGTGGTATGGCGTTGTAATGAAACCTCTTCACCACGTGTTGTAACCAACACAACATGATGAAACCTGCTTACACCAAACCCCGGTTGTTTATTTTTACCTCAGCACACACACGATCGTTCACTCGTGCTATACATAATTAGTCAGTGTAATATTCATGACATTATCGACTACGGATTATGTACCTAAATATTATATAAAATTATACATTCGTGGTATAAAATCCATTAGCCGATTGGTGTAACATTTATGAGCGTTAATAACGGAAAATGTTAACTGCAATTGAGAAGGAAAATGATAATTCAATCGAATAAACCCCTAATCCAACCGAGGAGAAATATTTCCGATTCGACTATGCAAATTTATGCAAAGCAGCAAACGAATAATTCAAACC
This sequence comes from Stenodema calcarata, assembly GCA_963920205.1. Classification (NCBI taxonomy): domain Eukaryota; kingdom Metazoa; phylum Arthropoda; class Insecta; order Hemiptera; family Miridae; genus Stenodema; species Stenodema calcarata. The sequence continues at coordinate 23,654,763 of OY986056.1, read as the reverse complement.
TATTCATAGCCTGATAATTACTCAGACCACCGTGATTATCAGCAGAAAGTGCTGAATTATGCACAGTATAACACCAAATCAATACTTGTGCGTACCTCAACAAGATTCCGAGGATAGAAAAACAATAGTCTTGTTGTAATTATGTGGTATCAACAATGTGGTTTTGGTTCGATTTCGCACCATCAAGTTGACAAGAAAAAAGAAAAAAAATCAAATCTAATCATGCAGCATGGCAATAAGAGCGAAATTTTGAATAACCAACTCGTTTAACGTAAAATGTCTCCATTTTACTGGTTTCATAATAAATGTTATATCGATTTTTTGGCGTGCAACACCTCAGCTGAACACGATAGTGAAGTCCGAATTGCGATATCTCATTCCGTTATCAGGTTAGAGCAGATGAAACGTGAAGAACATCTCAAGTAACAACCACGTTTCTTCACTTTCAAAGTGCTCCAGTTTGAGAACGGAATTTGATATAGCGATTCTCAAGTCACCATCGTGTTCAGCATAGAAACCTCTTTAAAATAATGCGTCACTTGTCAGACTGTTCAATTTTCGGAATTAATGGGTAATTTTTTCCCTTTTGACATTATCCGATTCTGTCCATCTACAAAATTTGCCTTTCAATTGCAAAGACGGAAGTTTTGAGCAAATTTAAACTTTTTATCGCAATATCATCGAGAGTTATCGTCTTGAATGATATGTATACATATCATATACATATCATCAGTATACATTATACATAGAACGGGTTTTAGTCTGGAACGGATTTTGATACGACATTATTTAGGAAATTCGAGTTTAAACAAATTTAGTTTAAACCAAAAACCATAGCTTCCTTTTCTTCGAAAATTCGCTGAAACTCCATATCTTAAACTCGTGTTCATTTATATACTCGTATCTGCCTTCATTTGGTTATTGACAGCGTTACGTTACTACAGTACTGATCAATCGGAGAAAGTCGCCTTGAAGCCACACGCTTAATAATGCCTTTTACTGAACAAAAGGTACACGTGGATAGTGGACTAATGCAACAGGGTAAAGACAATATTAGGTTCTGCTTTCTATATAATGGCTTTGTTTCAGCTATTTCTCGGCGAGTGGCCATACTAAATGAAGTTACTAAACGAAACTTCTAAGAGCACCATCAAAGTTTAATTTTCTTCCCCTTCTTCAGAGTGCGTTGTCTAAAGAAAAATGTTATCTCCTTTACCTTCAAGTAGATAACTTGGAAAAACAGTTTCCTCCTATTTTTGCAGACTTTCGTTAAACTATCACGTCACAAAGAATGCTTGTCGACAGTACCATCTTTCTCTACAGCTACTCATTGATTTTCCCGTAATTTGCACCGCTGAATCAAGTGGTGACCTCCTTTTCATTCCGGACCAGTGACAATCAAAGACAGTCAATTCGATAACGAATGAATCAAGCTTTCTAAAAAATTGTCTCTTTCGTGGATATTGAACGGAACAGATAGTTTTGTCGGACTTATTGGTGTAATTACATTTCATATAATGTGAAGTTATAGCTCATGGAACAATTGATTTATCTCCTGTTATTTTCTTAGTTGAATACCGCGTGTTCGAAATGGTTTTGAGTATTGAGTATGGAGCCAAAGAATATCCGAAGATTATGAAAAAATACCATCTCGGTCGTTTTAGAAACACGCATTTTTCTTGTTCTGCGTCTCCGTCTCCCCAAAGAAAGGATGGCTGAAGAGAACAATTCGTAGCTGAAGTAATTCAGCTTGTATCTTCGCCGTTTGGCCCTGAAGGACCGAGAACGTTTTGGGATAGGAATAGCTGGCACGGTAGTATGCAGGCCGGATATATATCACGAAGACTTGTGGAGGTTGGTGGGAATGAGCGAGTGGTGGGAGGGTGGCTTTTGATGAAGTGGAATTCTCCAAGAATATGTGCCTAACTCTAACTGACAATGCGGCCCCTTATTTCTTCTTTGCCTTTCCGCCGGTAAAGAGAAACTGAAATTGGCTCAAGGCGCTTTATCACGCTTCGTAAAGTTCAATTATTGAAACGAGATTGTTAAAGGTAGGAACTGAACAAAAAAAAAAATTGTAAATTATGACGGTATTACTATATAATTGATATTTATTCATGTGGCGACGATTATTAGAGCAGTTCTGGCTTTCCCTGTTTGCGCAATGCCTTTTAAATCTCTTACATCCCCACTCTACAGTCACACCTTCATTGCTGGCCCTCTAATCAATTCTCAGTAGCTCCCTGGCTTGCTGCCATCACCATAGCTAACTCATAAACCGCTCTGGGGGTCGAATTCACATTATGATGTCCTTCGAAATTTGCTTGGAATGGGGAGTAGGTGATCTGAGCCAAGCTTTCTATATTGCGGTAACAAGCAGCTGCGGTTATTCTAACGCCTCGAAGATTATCATGATTTATCTTGTATCATCGCGATTCTAATATCAAAGAAAATTAGTAGAATATATCGAAGGATGATTTAATTTGTAGTTTGAAGGCGATTCAGGTTTGTCAAAACTAGCGACAAATAACATTACCTACGCAATATAATCCCGTTGTAATTGAAACAAAAACTACTCCCGTTTTAGAGATATGGCAAAAACAATAATCTGCTATATTAATTTGGTATCTATACAACGTGATCCACTCGTAGTTTAAAAAAAGTAGATCCAAGAAGAGTAGATGTTCTCCTAAAAGCGTGGGTAATTGATAGCATGTTTTCAAAATGCCCACCGTTATTTCTCATGTATGGCTCCAGCACCCGTACGCATTTGCCCTCCTGTCAGACGTTCATGTACTGTCACGCTTGAATCTTCTACATCTTGTACCTCTGTCGCATAAACAGTAGACTCGAACAATCCCCTAACACAGAAGTCTATTGGTGTGAGCTGGTGGGCCACAGTAGATCACACCGCTCCTACCAATCCAAGGGATAAATTTTTAGGTTAGCCAATCCCGACTTCTCCAGTTATAACGTGGAGGACATTTGGATTTTGTTTTATTATCGACGAGAATAAGCCATTGGAATCGCTCGAGAAAACAAAAATCACCTACGCCCTCAAAATTTGAGGGTTTACGTTTCAAAAAATTCAGAAAATCGAATAAAAAAGACATCCCATGTACTTTGCCCATTCAGAGTTGTGCTAAAATTACGAAATTTGGTTTACGAGTTCAGAGCAACCCCTCAATGACCCTTGAAACTTTTCATAACCATACGTCAAAACAAATTGGGAAATTTTTCAAAATTCACACCTCGAAAAATTCCAATGAAACGGTATAGTTTTTAGTTCACATTTAAATAGTTTAATATTTAGAATTTTCCAAAACCATTCGCAGCTTTCTACAACCACCCGATTGTTCAACACGAGGGCTCAAATTTGGAGCAGATCAAAAGTCGTTAACATCGGGGTGAATCATGCGGCAGCCTGTCGGGTCAATGTTCATATTGACGCAGCTGATTCGAACAGCACACGGTTTTGAGATATCGAGTTGTACGAGGTCTATACATATAGCAGATTATTGTTTTTGCCACATCGCGAAAACGAGAGCAGTTTCAATTCAATTCAAACGGGATTATATTCTGTGAACCATGCTAAAGGTACCAGTTTTTGTTGCTACTTTGAACAAACCTAAATCGCCATCAAGCTCACCGTGAATTACAACAGCATAATTAACTCGTTCCCACCAACTCGCCTCGGTTAAAGAAACTAAACATATTCCATGACGTACGTTGTGGTATACCACTACAATCCTAGGATAAAGAATCCTATTTGATTATTTTAATTAATTACTCCTCATCACGATGATCGAGGGGCTTCTGGTGTGTAGCTAAAAGTAATAATCTGTAATGAGAGTGTACCACGAAAGTTTGATACATTTAGCTCAAAAATATTTCATATAAAATGGGGATATGACAAATGGGGTTGATGGGGCAGTTATGAACTAAATCACTCCCGACGAAATCGTGGAGACCCATGTTGAGAAAAACAAGAGATTTGAAGAAAAATTCTTTCTTTTGTCGATTTCAATCGTTCATTATCGAAGATAATGAACAAAAATCGTCTATTTCCACTGAAATATGAGTACACCGTTAGACCAGTTTCGGCGATTAAACTACCATCAGTAACAAAACATCGACTCATGTTGGCCATCACAAATTATGCTTATGGGCTTCCCACTATAAAAAGAGGTACCTACCAATTATACGAGTTATATATACATATTATGTATTACGATGTTGTGGCTTCTGGGTGATACCCACCTTTTTGTTATTTGTGTATGTAAGCATTCTATTTGAAGGAAATAAATAAATGTCAATGTCAATTTCAAATACTGAAGGTGCATTTCAGAGAGATGAACTTATGTAGAGACACCAAAAGTGAAAGGTCGAGTAGGATTGGTTGATCGAAGTGAAAGGAGAAGCATACTACTTGGTTCTTGAAGTGATGGGGAGGGGTTACAAAGTGAAAGGTCTATTGGTATTAGTTGTCACTAAGTGGAAAGAAACAGCTTCTGATTGGCTTTTAGAAGTGAGTGGGTGTGTGTGTCGATGGTGGGGGAGAGAGAGGAGGGGGGGGGGCATAGGGGTCAAGATATTTGCCCAGAATTACATCTTTCAGAGAAGGAATTACATCATTCAAAGATTACCTATCACTTTTAATATTTTTGTAATTTCTACATATCGAACTGTAAATACTCTTGTTTTTCTTTGTTGGGGCAGTATTAGTCACCACATAAACTTGAAACAAGTGTGGAAAGTTGGGTTATGGTTCGTACGCCATGTTTTCAATCCTTTCTCCCTTCATAACAATTCCTCTTGAACCGGCGAAGAAACCGGAGGATAGATAAATCTTTCCAATTTCGGTGAGATCAATAGGGCTGCGTGTGATTTCGATACTTTATGTCCGGTATGGGATGCGGAAACCCAACGGTGTTCACAGATAAAACGGCGGGGGGTCAACTATTGGGGCGGGGTTCTTGCAATGGCCCACTTCCGGCCCAGTGCGATCCAACACTACGACACGAGGGGATCCTCCCTAACCTAACCCTATCGGCTATAACGGCGGCGATGATCCATAACTCTAGTTTACGACGGAGCGCTACTGAGCTAATATGAGAGGTAACGGACCGCACCGCGTTCTCAAACTGCCACCCCCGCTCCCTTTACGTCCTATCATCTGCGCTTCGTCACATCGGAAACGCTTTAGAATTGGCAGGTTCGCGTATCTGGCTTGTATGCCGTCAGATGATTAACCGAGAAAAATAAGGAGACCCTTCAGTGTCAATGCCCTCGAATTATTACTATTGACTTCGGAATGAGCATCCACCCGAGAATGTGCAGCCCAGCACTAGAATTGTAGGCTGTGAGTTTCATCCTACTAAAACGTCGAAGACATTCAAAACTCAAGGTCCCTGAAATTTGTTGATGGTTTCATTTGTGCTTAGGTCAACGCAGGTTTAAACAAACAAAAAAATCAGTCATGCAGCATGGCTATAAGACCAAATTTTCGAAGAAACAAAGAGTTTATACAAAATATCACCATTTTACTGGTTTAATAACAAATGTTGACTCCTTTTTTGGCGAGGAACACCTCAATTTACAGATGTTTCAACACTTAACGCGATGGTGAAGTCAGAATTGCAATACCTCATTCCGTTATCAGAATAGAGCATATATGAACGGTGAAGAACATCTCAAGTAACAACCACGTTTCTTCACCTTCAAAGTTCTCCAGTTTGAGAACGGAATAAGATATTGCATTTCTGACTTCGCCATGTTCAGCGTTAAAACCTGCAGCATGGCTATAAGAGCGAACTTTTAAAGAAATTACTGGTTTTATGTAAAATGTCTCATGTCAAACACGTTTCTTCATCTCCAAAGTGCTATAGTTTGAGAACGGAATGAGATATCGTAATGCGGATTTCACCATCGTGTTCAGCATGAAAACAAACACCTTTTAAAACAAGACATTGCTTGTCAGACTGTGTCATTTTGGGGATTTATGGGTAATTTGCCGTCCTTAAAACTCTCCTAAACCACCCTTAGAGTTGCCCGATTCTGTCCATCAACGAACCCCCCCCCCCCCTTTCGATTGCCAAGACAGACTTTTTATGCAAATTTGAACTTTTCATCTCAGTCCTATCGAGAGTTATCGTCTGGAATGAAATATACATTTGGCAATGAAACCTGGATGGTATAATTTTTTTGGAAATTTGACTTTTACGACTACACCATTTTTGCTAAAAGTTCCACTCATGCAGCATGTTCGTATGAGCGAATCTTTCACGAAATAACTGGTTTCATGTAAAATTTACCCATTTTACTGGTTTTATAACAACTTTTGTCTCCACTGTTTGCCGAGTAACACCTCAGTTGATAGATACTTGTTCGCTCCTTAAAACTCCCCTAAACCCCCCTTATAGTGGCCAGATTATGGCCATCTACCAACTTAGTCTTTCAATTGCCAAGACAGAATTATTTTTGCAAATTTTAACTTTTTATCTCAATTCTGGACCGAGAACAATAGCTTCTTTTCATCACAAAATTTGCTAAAAAAACGGAGGATTTTAGGTTTGTGTTGAAAACCTTAAAATCGTGGTATTTGAAATTGACTAGCATTCAGAAAATTACAGTTTTTCCATTCCCACTGAAAAACTATCTCGGGATGATTAATAAATATACAGAAATCGGCACTATGTATTTAAAAATCTTACTCTCCTCGATCCAAATCCTAGTGATAATTGAATAAAAATTGATCCCGTGCTGATCATGGATTATCGAAGGTGAAACGACTCGCACAGCTGGGGATTTTTTGTCGTGAAAAACACATCAGTGGAGAAACCCGTTTAAATGATCAACTAATTTGTTCGGGGAAAAACTACAATTTACACAGCACTCGTGAAAAAAAACCACGCTTTATGACAGTTTGGTATCTAAGTCGTACAGTCAGTTTTGAACTGGAGGCGGCTAGCTAATGTGGTGGTTGGAGGGCAGCTATCGCCGTTATTAGCTTTAAAATCCCTGAAGAAATAACAGACTCAAAACGAACTAGACGACGACTCAGATTTAAAGGGAAGTAGGTTTTGAATTGCGAGAGAGCAAAAGGTTTTTTTGAGACACGCCGATCTTATTGATGCAACGCAGATGAAGGTTTATGGAGGTCCAGCACCTTACTTGGCTTGGATGTACTCAACTGGTCCTAGCACCATGTCTACCGCCAGAACTGGTTATTGGAGAGCAAAAATGATTCCCCCATAGAAGAGAAAGAGGACATCTGTGATAGTTATTTAAAACGGTGCCACAGTAGATGGACCATCATATGAAATATAAAAGCCCCTTACAGCCCTCTTCACTATAATCGCCATTTGCCTAGCGTATCCCATAGAAATGAAATTCAACAAGTGCTTACGAGTTTTATGGAAATACTTCAGTATCAGCGCACCGTTTCCAATACAAGCTTTTAGAGGCGAAACGCTTTTGACATACGAGATATAAAATTATTTTCCCGTACTCCCTCCCTTCTTAGTTGTTCATTGAAAGTTCAAACGGTGCATTTTCAACCTGCAGGATGTTTATATGTATTATTGATGGGTCCTATGAGTTTGGCTCGGAGCTACCAAAGGGAGTGCATTTGCGGATAGAAAGGGGGACGGCGAGAGACGGAATGAGATGCACTAAATTATACCATCCTCACTTCAGGGTGTGCTGCCTCGCCAGCGTGCCAACATTAGCATCACAAATGCGAGGTGCAGTACGACCCCCTTTTCCGTCTCGTCTAGCAGTCATATACGTCCTAGACGGCCGCCTAGGAGACTGCTGAGGGGATCGATGGTGTAGATGTCTCGGGGAATCATCCAAGTAGATAAGGCTGAGAGGATTCGAATGAATTGTAAGTATTTGCCGTCACAAGCAAACAAACGAAGGGTCGACGGTTCGTCCAACAAACCACACACCTCTTTACTTCAATCGCTTGATTGTTCACTGCACTCCCGAGTGTTATCTGAACACAAGAACTCGGTAAAATAGGTTCCATTCCATGACTCCTAGCGTAAACCACATCATATCAATCCCTAGAATATCAATCATCATGTAAAGGCCAGTAATGTCTAATCCAGTGACTACACCCAATTTAAAATAATCAACGTCTGCAATATTCACCCACCTGTCATTGTAGAGCTTAACGTAATATGTCGACCTTTTAACGATTAAAGTGATACTATTTACATCTTACGAAACGACGCAGTAAAGTCACTACACCCTCCCATAATTTATTCAACATTGCATTAGTCTGATATGTAATATTCACGCTATAAGATATTAGATGGCACGAAATAGCACTTCCCCTTTCCCCTCACATTTTACCCTAAGTTGCCTTTACTAGCAACACTGCACCTCAGGGGAATCTGAATCTCAAACTTCCTGGGTTGAACTTTCACCACAACATTAGATACACTGAATTCTATAATTGCTACGTTTGTAGATAAATTATATTTATTTTCAGATTCCTGATCAATCCTGAAAGCCCAAAGAGCCAGTACTCTTTGACGTCATTGTCTTGAAGGATTGATAATTGGATATGCAAACTATTGAACATTGAGAAGAAACATCCACAGTCATGCAGTATGGCAATAAGAGCGAATTTTCGCAGAAATAACTGGTTCTGCGTATAATTTCTCCATTTTAGTATCTCATTTTTGCCGAGTAACACTTCAGTTTATAGACTTTTCAACGCTGAACACGATGGTGAAACCAGAATGGCAATATCTCATTTCGTTATCAGATTAGAACATATTAACCAAGAAGAACATCTCAAGTATCAACCAGGTTTCTTCATCTTCGAAATGCTCCAGTTTGACAGCGGAATGGAATGCAATTCTAACTACACTAGTGTTCAAAGTAGAAAAAAAACCTTTGAAATGAGGCGACAATAATTATTGTCAGACTGTTTAATTTTTGGAATTTATGGGTAATTCCCCCCACCCCCTCTTAAAACTCCCCTAAACACGCCTTAGAATACTGCCCATCTACGAATTCAGCCTTTAGATTGCAGGGACCGATTTTTCGTGCAAATTTGAACTTTTTTACCGAACTTCTACAATGTACGTTGACAACCTGCCTCTTCGGGCCGATTGGTTACAATTATTGTAGTAGGGTCAAAACTATTATAGTAGGGTCAAAACTCATTTTCCAATACAATACACATCCTTAAGGCAGTCCAGCTTAATACCTAAAATTTCTCGCTAAGCGTACCATACGTAACTACCATCCTGATTTTGAAATCATAACCGCACCACAACTACCGATTGCTTATCATATACCTGAGTATTGGCCATCATATACATCTAAATCGGTTAAGACAACATCCTGGCATTTTCAGTGTTGAAGGTACATAAGACGTTTTCAGGGGGCAAATTTATCATCTAACTCAGCGAACGCGAGTCGCGCCTTTAAACGAGTTTGGGCGAAGGGTTTTGAAGTTCGAACGGAGAGGAGACGTAAAAGCTGGTAAAAGGAAGTTTAAATCCCAGTAAATACACAGGAAGGGTGTGTAAACGGCTGAACTTTATTCTGACGGATTGTTTACTTTGACGAAAGCTCCAGTACTACTCTGCGCTCTTTGCTGAGCAGTAGTCGAATGCATTTTTTCAAGACACGAGGACTCAACTTAATCGCATAGTAAGTTAGTGCCTTAGAAGGGTTATACGCGTTAGACATATCGTCCCTTTCATGCCAAAATCATGACTGCGCCAAAAATCTAAATTTGAGTGTGGCTTAGAAATGCTTAGGTGTTTTTTCTAAGGATTTCTAAGGATTTGTTCTGAGCATTTCTAAGGATTTTTTAATAAATAGAGGAGGTCAATACCCCCCTTCAGTTGATGCCGAACTCAAATTTCGATTTTTGGCACATTCATGGTTTTGGCATGAAAGGGACGATATAGTATATTGATAATGAGAAGTGAATAGTGTCTAACAATTTCTAAAGGTACTGAGTTGATGTCAACTTGCACTTGAACTCTATCCATATCTCGATTTCTTCCTATTCTTGGTGGAAGAAACCGCATCTGAAGCACTTTTAAATTAAAGCACCTAACAATTATCGAAATATATTTTCGTAGTTATTACTTCACAATTTACCTGGCATAACTGTCGGGGATATCATTAGGAAATTGATGCAGGCTGCTCCTGTCCCGTGGCCCACCATCGTAACGTTCGTCGAGTCACCACCGAACAGTGCGATGTTCTGTTGAAGCCAATGCAGGGCAGCCACTTGGTCCATTAGACCGTAATTTGCAACACGCGCTTTCAGTTGAGGAGCCATGTTCGCATTTAAAAAACCTGAAAAAAACATAAATATATAAATATGAGCTCACATTTATCAGCATTCAATTACGATGCAGGTTGGAAATGAAGATAACGGCGGAATGGATTTTTCTTCTTCCTCAACATTTTGTATTATCCTCATAATTACGTCAAAAACATATAATTAACGACACTTCATTGATGTGGATGAAGAAATGCAACTGAAATATTAGGTTACGTTAGGTTATCAAATTATATTACAATTGTGCAAAATTCCCCTAGACAGCCGTTGGATATCGGAACTACGTTTACAAGGTTGTCATACATTTCGACACCTAAGGAATTGTTCTATCAGTAACTACAACAGGTGAATGCAGACCAATTTCTGCTGCAATAGGTACCTCAATCATTCCTTCTCCTCGTCCAAGCATTATACCTACATAACCAGGAATTAAAGGCAAGGAAAGCTTTCAAGCAAATATACAGCATTGTTCATGGTTATGAAGTTAGCTAGAACTTTTAGTCACCCCGGCGGGTCGTTCGCCCTTACGTGGGACACCCTGTATACCCAATTTGGTTTTTGGGTTAATAACACAGATTCCTATTTATTTTTGTCATTATTCAAAAGGTTCATTCATTAGGAAATGTTGCTTACAAGGAAGGGAGGACGGGCATTCTTAATTACTTCAGTGTTGCTGAAATCTCAAAATGCGAGTAGAAATTTTGATATTCGAGGTACCTCGAATATGTACTACGTAGCAAGGAAATAACAGTGCTTGAAAGCTTTTATAATATTTAATAATATTACCTATTATTAATAAGTAAATGCCAATCATTTTGTAAAAACAGTAGCCAAACACGTTCAATTCCTTTTAGTGTAATCGGAGAAATATTTGTGTCTGATTATGCGCAAAATTCATAAAATTTACGAATGGGGTGTGCGCACTAGATATGAAAAGTTGAGAAAAAAACTGATTCGTTATGTTATTTGGGTTGCTAATGCACGTAAACACTAGTTCCCATGTCAAAAAAACTTCACGAAGATCGATAATCACAATAGAAATCTAATTGATTTGAAACTTATACGTAAAGAAGGGCGTGGTTGGTATCAGTGCGTTGGTAGCATTGATTTAATTGCTCCCCGACCAATCAGATGCTTCAGCGATTCTGACGTCATTGCGCGCTTTTGACATCAGAGTAAACTGATTTCGACGAATAATTCCCATTTTCACGCTTTTTAAGCGATCCTCTATTATTAAAAATTCTAAACAAAAATCATAAGCAGACCCCATTGCTTATATTTCCAGTTCAACTCAACCGCTTGCTTGGAGGCCTGAACATTGATGACATCACACGTTTTCTTTCCGCCTTTTGAATTCAAGTCAAACACCGGGGGTTTCAACTTCGATAAATCACGTTGAGGATTCGACAATTAAAAATCCCTACACATTCTCTTTATTGGTACAAGTCATAGATGAAATAATGAGAAAACTCAACTAGGGGTCGCTTTACTCAATTTTAGCGTCCTCGGAAGTGCGAAGTGTCACAAATATTTGTTAGTGGAAAGACTTTCTGAGAAAGTAAGTGAAGGGAATGGAATGGATCGGGTTGAGGGGTGTGAGTCGAAAGCAGCGGGAGACGGGCAAGCGGGTAAATTCTCTCTAATATTAAGTAAAGTCGCCGAGGATTCAGTGGTACAGACGAGTGGAGTGGGACTGGGGCGGCGGACAAAGTGGATTAAGGCAGCAGGAAATGGGAGTAAAAGAGCATTTTCGGGCCTTTTCATCAATTTGCCAAAGAGGCTATAGGTTTGAATCACGGCGGTAAGTTATTTCGCCATTCTTCTTGTCATTTAGCAACCCGAACAACTTCATTTTTAATGGTCATGGTCGGAGCTGCTTCTTCTCTTCACGAGAAAAACCTACTGTTCATGACTTTGAATCGCCTTAGGACCCGTTCTGCTTCGGCAGTCGCATCTTCGGCTTCACAGACAGCCCAAAGCCTCCTAATTCAATTGAGTACTGTCAATTTTCGCAACGGAGAACAACATGTCATATGTGTATGACATATATAATATATAGTGGAACATATTATGTTCCACTATAGACAACCAAGAACTTGTATTTACCTCAATCAACGTTGTATATCGAGGGTCCAACAGCAACACCACTAACTGTCATTGTTGGTCAACATGAGTTATGCATATCAATCTACGCGTATTCTCATGGCAGATGCAGGAAAAATATCACCTAGTTCAATTTATCGGTAGGTAATGCTACAATCATGAAAACGTCAAAACCACGGACTAACATTTCCTCCAGAACAGATCGCAACAACACGGACCATCCCAGGTTATCACTTGTTTTCCATGGGTTTTCCTTGACCGTCTTGGGAGCAAGCTAAACGTGAGTGTTTAAAGCATTAAAATGATGAATATCCGCTAATTTACATGTAAATTTCTTGATGTATAGGTCTTGATGCCATGACATGCCTTTTAATTATACGTTTCCAATTTTTCACACCAAACATTTGAGGAGTGAAGTCCATGGAAGACGCTTCGTGGTGTTGCATTACGAGTTCATGTCTAGTAAGTGGATTTGCATTCTACATTCAAGCACCAAACATTGAATTGTCCTATACTTTTTCGTTATTACATTCGAAATTCAAAAGTGATAACGAAAACTAGGAAATATAGTTAGGAAAATTCAATGTTGATTGATTACCTTAAATGAGTTGAATTATCTTCTTCCAATACATAAAGCTCTCGTGTCACAGTGTTTGCTACCAAATTTCTCTGAAACGGCTTCACCGATTTGTATGAAATTTCTTGTGTATTTTTGGTAGGTCTGAGAATAGGTCGTAAGCTATATTTTATACCCCTAGGTAACAGAATTTTTTTTATTTTTTTATTTTGTGGGCAACACTTTCTTTTTCTTTAGTGACGATACAACTTCTCTCTGTTGTCAAGCATTCCAACGTGATGCGGTAATAATGCCCCGAAAAACAACTGTGTTGTAAAAACTGATCCGCTGAAAAACCTCCTCAGCCGCAAAAAATGGTTATAAGAGCGAATTGTCGAAAAAATAACTGGGTTTATGCAAAATGTCTCCATTTTACGGGTTTTATAACAAATTCAGTAATTTTATAACAAATTTCAGTGAAGTCAGAATTCTGATATCTCACCCCGTTATCAGATTAGAGCAGATGAAACGTGAAGAATATCTGAAGTAACAACCACGTGCTCCAGTTTCAGAACATAATAAGATATCGCAATTCTGATTTCACCGTCGTTTTGATGACGTGTCACTCGTCAGACTGTTTCATTTCGAAAATTAATGGACAATGCCCCCCCCCCCCCCCCCCCCGCGTAAAACTCTCCGAAGATTCGCTAACTAATGAATATAGAAAAGTCTATAAATAACCAATTCTCGGAAAATTGGTTTCACCTAGGTGTGTCACTATTGTATTACGCTCCCATGTTTTACTGGACAGCAACTTCAAAGGGAGTACTGATGCTTCGTCCTGGGAACGACTTTTGATAGATCCAACGTAGTTGTGTAACAACCCGTTCGCTGTAACCACTGTCTCTAACTTGGAGCGTGGAAACTTTGTTTTCAACCAAGTTTACCACCAATTCATCATTGGAACCTAATGAGAAAACTTTATGTACTAAAACTATGCATAATTCTTCCACACTTATAGCTCGCTGTGACGAATCGTATATTTTCGTAAATGGTAGTTCTATTCTTCTATAATTCTTTAGTCACCTTCTATAGTGTAATCAACCTTGAATGAGGAATTGAGTAATGTAAATTATTATTGTCCCGATTACAGACAACAGAAACTCTAGATGTTTGATGTTTGAAATCATTGATATCAGGGGAGGAGGATGATATATTATAATATCTTTAGACACCTACAATTTAAAAACACGAATTCGTAATTTTCAGTGTCTCGATACTGAAGACTGATATCTGAAATAATCACTTAGTTAGCTGCAAGCATACCAAAGTGTTGAGGGACTGCTTGAGTTCAATGCCAAGCCATTCGTTCAACTCTTGTTTCCTAATGCGATCCTTTTTTCGTTGATTCCCCCAGTCGTCCATACCCTTTATTCTATTGCCTCTGAAGGTGAAAAGGACTGCCGACTCTTGGAACCGAAATGGAGGTTCAAGACGGATGGCCCAACCGTTGAAGAGAGTAAGAAGAGATTGCTAGCATCCATCACGGTCTTAACGGTTTACCCTAATATGACCCTGTCCACGGTTACGTCCAGCTTACCATTTCTAATCAAAACGATACGTTTTGAACTTTTAGTCGGCTCTAGTATCGTGTTCTTTCCGGTCAATTTTAAATGGGAAAAGTACCGTAGATGGCGGATGGGCGGAGTTTTTTCTTCGAATTCCCGTTTTATGATTTTCCGTATATTGAATTTTGGGGGAGAGGAGGTCAAAACAAAGAATATTACCCCCCTCCATCTCCCCCCAAAATAAAAAAAATTCAGACGCTACTGATACAACGAACAAGAAGAAGAAGAAGTCATAACCTTCCAATTGTTTTCAAAAATTATAATCGAATCATACCAAGTATCCCAAGCCTATAATTCAGAGTGACAACGACGAGGTCAGCGTAGGAGGCGAGTACGCTGCCGTCGTAAGGGTTTCCAGAGTTCCATTCGTACGATTCGCCATGGATGTATACCAAAACAGGGTACTTGTGGGGTCGGTCGGGACCTGAAACAGAAAGGATATGAAAGGTTAGTGTGTTTCGTGTTGAGTCGGCCATTTTGGAAGTTTCAAGTCGCGTACTTCAGATATTTGTGGAAGTATGTGCATGGTATGGGATAAAATTGAACTGAAATACATTCTGTTTGCGTAATTTGCGAATTTTATATATTATCAAGTGTAAAATCCAATAAATCCCCAACTCAGTGTTGGATTTTGGTTTATTATCTTCGATAATGAACCTGGAAGGAGTGAGAATCTCCTTCCGCACATCTTTGTCTCCAAATGCACCCAAAACTTCCGCCTCCGTTTCCTCGAAGCCATCTGACTTTCTTCTCTTCGTTGTCAAAAAAATACCATTATGGCCAAACCACTAGTAGTAAAATTTGCTCACATGTGTTGTGCAAATCGTTACGGGAACTTCGGAGGGGCAGATCGGTAATTGTTGATGCGTTGAATATATTTGCCGTATGAATGTCGTTGAAAATCCTAAAGATTCACCCTGATCATTCAGGTTTTTGAGTCAATTAGACTAACGGGAAAGCTAAACATTTCCCTAACGAAGGGTAAACTAGCTGGATGTGTGATACCATTCTCAATATCGGCATAGAGTAAAGGATTTACACTGTGGATGATTTTCGGAATGACGGAGTTACCTTGCGATTTGCTGAATGGTGGTTCACTCAGACATTCTCCGTAATGAAATCAACTTGTTACGTAATGAATTAAACACCTGGAGAACCGAAAACGTCGTTGAACTCAAAGTGACGCGTAGTGAGAGACAAGAACGATGTCTTGCCCTGATGTATGAATAGCAGTGGAAAGGAAACTGTTATTGCCTCGGTTGGAAGCAGGCGGCAAACCCGATACTCCGTGTGGCTTGTGACACATGTCTGATCCGACACTGCTAGCGAGGCAAAAAGTTTCTTCTCTCGCTCCTCCATCCTTCCCTACGTCGCTAGAAGTATTTATCTAAGAGGAAATACCGTTTTCTTTGCAACATTTACTTTTTCTCTGCACTCCAATTAATTTCGCCTTCTTCCATTTATCGGAAGTCCTAAGTGTCCAAGAAAATGTATTAGTCGGTCGTAGATTTGTATCTCGGTCAAAGCGAATTAATTAAATAGGGTGATACCGTAACACATACTCCAAGCGGTACTTATGCATTATACGGAGGCCACTAGTTTCCACCGCCCTGCGGCTGTGTAATTAGGATTGAGGTTTGTAAGCCCCTTTCCAATACCAACACTATCCTTGATAGTAATGATATTGTCAATGATCAAATTTATAATGTGATGATCAATCATCAGATTTAAATACTCACTCGCTCGCTTTGCTCGCTCGGTAGCAGTTGCGAAACACTGGATGCTCGCTAGCGCTTGCACCTCGAAAATTAAAAAAACATCCCCCAAACAACAGATCACATATTCATATACCTATAGATTAGTTGGACCAAGAGAATTCATCATAGCATAAGATGATTGGCCTCCGTATAGTGGCTTCCCTCTAAACTAGCTCAAATCGTTAACATTTTGGGTTGTAAACATCGTTTTTTTGTTCAGGGTGATTGAAAACAGCATATAATCAGATATATATATATAATTATTGAGAAGCGTATTTCATGAGTAATGTGTAATTCCGTAATAATTCTCTCTCAGAGCATGGATGAAACTCGTGAAAAGTTCAAGATTATAGATATCTTCGTAGATGTGGGGAGTACTATAGTGGGTGGGTAAGTAGTTCAAAATGTTATTCTCCAGTTTTGCGAATCCACGGGGAGTACATGCGGAGGTCGAAGCTGTTGAGTTACAGCTCATTCCCATCACTACCTCCAAATCCCTCAAGCCGCTTTACGAAAACTACCTCCATACCTTGTTTTATGTAACCTCCCGTACAGCTCGTGAACTGCGATGGATAAGTACACTCGTATTTATGAAAAGTTGAGTTCGAGAGGAAAACCCCACATTAAGGCTCAATAGCCCAAAAAAAACTTGTAAGAAAATTCAATAGATGGCTGCTCCATCGACCCTAAATTTAGATAGGTGATAATTCGAGTTCTATTGAACCGATTTTAGATCTGAAAACGGCTATGGACGTAAAAAGAGCGTAGAATTTTCGGAAATTAGTCGGAATGAGTCATAATCAAAAATTGAGAAAGTTGCGATCGTTTTTTTACATTTCCAAGCCATTTTTTGAAAAACTGAGGTAGCTCTGCAATGCACTGCATCGTCCTGAGTCCAAAACAATTTTCAGATTTCAAATCGGTTAATTAGAACCGACCGAAACGCGATTTTACGGTGTAGGAGAGGCAAGGGGTGGAGGTGATGAAGGAATCGCGGCAAGGGAGAAGGGGGCAACAATCGGGCGCCGGTAGGCATCAAAGCACGTAAACCAAGGTCATCATTCGTTTCCTTGGAAACGTCAACACATAAAGCCGGGAATACACTTGAGCAGAGGCAGGCCGCGCACCGCACGCGCAGCCTATGCGCGGCGCGATGCTCAAGTGTGTACGGGTCCCCAACACCGCGGCAAACAGGCTTGTGCGGTGCGCGGCCTGAGCCATCGACTGTCGGTCCATCAAAGTGAGCACGGACCGCGGCAGGCTCGTGCGGTGCGCAGTGTGGACGGAATTCAGTCGATTCAGAGCTGCGAACAGAGCCGCGGCACACGTAAGTGATAATGTGTGATAACGTGTGATAACCTACCTACCCACTTTGAAATTACCTACTAGGTACTCGTTTGGTTATAACCCTTTTGTTAATTATAGGCTCGTTTTGTATAATTGTAAAAAAAAAGTACGAAGATAATATGGACCGTGTTTTGTAAAAACCAGCCAAGTCGACTTGGCGGCCACATTGAGTTAGCTTCATAGTCTGATTCTGGAAATAGTTCTCCATCGTCTACAGTTATCGTTTTCACGATTTGACTGCCATCGGCTGTAAATTTTTGAAAATAATCAACCATAGACGATGGAGAACTATTTCCAGAATTAGAATATGAAGCTAACTCAATGTGGCCGCCAAGTCGACTTGGCTGGTTGTTGCAAAACACGGTCCATATTTGAGGTAAGTAGTGTACAGCACCTATTTAATTAAACATTTCCTTCCACGCTTTTGCTCCACGCAGCAAGGATCGAATTTTTGAAGAAAAACAAAAGTAAAGTAGGCTAATACGCTATTTTTTTATTATGGACCTCAGTATTTGTGATTTTGGACCTCTGGGTGCAATCAAAACGGGCCGCGACTACTTGCAACCAATTCAACATCCTACAAACGTGATTAAATGACATTAAATGTTGTTACGTGTTTTTAATATAATTCAAAATTATTTGTAATTAAAATGCTATACTTAGGGCCGGTTTATCAATTGCATTTGATCGCCGATTGAACTCCAACTATCGCTGAATGACACCGTCGATGTCAAGTTTTCCTTCTTGGCCATTCGTTTGATCTTATAACTAACTTTTAGATGTAGAAATGCCCTGTTAACCTTGTTGAAAGTAAATAAATAACGTAAGGGTTTAATAGTGTTTTTTCTATCTGTTATTTCCATTTTATTAAAATTTAATTCACTGTGTGAAAAAGTGCTCATATGATTCGATAGTCTTCAGTATCGAACATTTTTATTCGATATCTGAGTAGTATCGAATATTTGTTTCGATACTAGTATCGAGTAATGGTATCGAATATTTTGTGGTATTGCCCATCACTGGACGTAGATGTTGTGTTTCTGCCACTTTTCTGTCTTGATCCGTCGTAGTGGACACCAGTTGCACCGCGCAATGTTGGATCAGGGCTGAGCATGTGCGCCTCGCTGTAATTTGAAAATTTGTATCGCGGCACATCACATCGCGGCACATGGCATCGCGCCGCGCATAGGCTGCGCGTGCGGTGCGCGGCCTGCCTCTGCTCAAGTGTATTCCCGGCTTAAGATGATCCCAATGAGGTTGGGGAACCACTTCCCTTTGCAAGTTGATTCGAACAGCGGGCAAAAGAATGGCGTTGTTTATTACCATATAATATTGTATACTTGTATATTATTGTACAAGTTTACTTGTTTAGTAATGTGGTTTATTGTATAATATTGAGTATATCTCAATATTACGATAAAACTATTTTATAAACCATAATTAAAATATTATGAAGAAACTACCTACATTATAAAAATGTATTCTTCCTACCGGCCGCAATCGTGACGACTTCCATACATAATCACATACACACACACACAGAAATTTGTTTAGAATGTTCTGAAACGGGTTTATATGTTGATAAAGGAATTTTTCGGAAGTCATTTCGAAATTTGGTTTTCAAGCCGATTGCAATACTACCTATCTTTTTCAAGCTTTGGTGATAGGGTGAAGAAAGTATAAATTTCAAAATATACAGGAAGATGAGTAGGTACTTCTTTTATATACCAGTAAATGAAGATTTTAGTATAAAGATTGTAGCAACATAATGTATCATGGTTGGTTCAATGTAGACGGCTCTCTTATTGGCATACTTCGATGTTTTCGAGGGTCAGAAACGCTGCGGATAGGGACCAATCTCAATATACTAGAGGGGCCTAGTGGGACCCGACGATGTGTGAGGCTTCCCCCACTCACTGGTTCCCCAAATCATCGCCTTGTTGCCTTCTAGGTACTCTTAGTTAGGACGTAGTCCAAACTCCACGCTGTTACGCACCGTGTTTGTACCATTTTCCATATCGTTTTCGACGAAGAGAACAGTCCCTTGCCGCTTCTCCTTCATCACCTCCACCCCTTGCCTCTCCTACACCGTAAAATCGCGTTTCGGTCGGTTCTAATTAACCGATTTGAAATCTGAAAATTGTTTTGGACTCAGGACGATGCAGTGCATTGCAGAGCTACCTCAGTTTTTCAAAAAATGGCTTGGAAATGTAAAAAAACGATCGCAACTTTTTCAATTTTTGATTATGACTCATTTCGACTAATTTCCGAAAATTCTACGCTCTTTTTACGTCCATAGCCGTTTTCAGATCTAAAATCGGTTCAATAGAACTCGAATTATCCCCTATCTAAATTTCCTTCATTTTGGTGCTGCTACGTGGTGGCTGATTTTAGAACTATACAAGGGCTATTGAGCCTTAAGTATGAAGAGTCTACTAAACACGGACGATGTGAATATAGTGAATAACTATAAAGAATTAGAAGATTGGTAACTAACTTTGGATCGGATAGAGTAATCGTATTTTCTGCAGATAGAAACACGATCGCGAATCATCACGTTTAGGATGAAAAGAACAATCTCTCACAAATAATTATTTCAATTGTGACACCATACCGACCATAAATAAATTGTGAATAACTATAAAGAATTAGAAGATTGGTAACTAACTTTGGATCGGATAGAGTAATCGTATTTTCTGCAGATAGAAACACGATCGCGAATCATCACGTTTTGGATGAAAAGAACAATCTCTCACAAATAATTATTTCAATTGTGACACCATACCGACCATAAATAAATTGAATAAATAAAGTATTTATTTATATTCAAAATTAAAGATTGCTAATTCATTGATTGCAATCTACGACAAAAGTATTGTAATGTTTTTTTAGATGATATCTACAAACGGCTGTTATTGGAGCAATTTTTTTGAGGGATGAATGTGGATAGGGTGATGTTTAACGTCTTCTGTTACGTTGATTGATGGCTGAGGGATTCACCTATTTTGACGTAAAATCGATCACGGTTATACTGGCCTACATGCTGGCCTTAAATACGGGTGAAGGTATTATGTGTCCCCCCCAGATAGAATGGGTGACTATCACCCTCATCCTCAGAAGGGCTAATGTTCAGGATGTCCCATCCCCAAGCTCATGTTAGCACCCTAGTGTTCTCTCTCCTGTCTCTCATTCATCAACCTCTAATCTCTAGGGTGGACATGTGTGGTACGACCCTCCATAATCTTCATCGGTCGGTTTCAGGCTCATGGATACCCAATTCGCCGAAGTAAAATCGACTGTAACGCCCCCTCCCGATCACAGGGGTATCGCAGATATTCCGGCTCGGCGAATTACCTTGAATATTGAGTGGCACGTCCTACTAATCTTCTCCATCAAACAAATCTGAGATGCCGAGATACAAGTGGATTGTCTTCGTACTTGAAGAATATAATTAGTAGGTATAGTTCATGTGGATCGCCACAGCTTCAAAAGCTGTCCCCTCCTTCCCTCCTCTTACAGTGAGAAATAGGTATGCTATATGCTATAACATACTTACATATGAAATAATTTTAACTCCTCGGAGATACACAAGGAATGAAACAAAGAAAAGCAAGAAAAAACGTAATTCAACTTGATAGAAATATTTCCCTCACACTGGACATTAGGAATACATTGTGAATCATTATCCACTATTTGACTGTACGTCGTGTCGATTTTTAAGTGACATATCGCATCAAGTATTTGGAGATGTACATAACCAAAATACTAGAGAGTTTTCGCAAAACTTTAGCCACTAGGTCGTTGACGGGAGGAGGCCTAGGTACGAAGGAAAGAGTGACTTGCGCATGTGCACATTCGGGCGGACACGACCTAACTTAGCTCGTCTACGTAGACTTCCCACGTAAACTATCTGCGACGAAAAAAAATGCATTCAATATTCTTCATACACCATTTATATTCTGCCTGTCTGTCTGTATCAAGTTATTTTTTCGTATTATAATACAAAAAAATAACTTGATACAGACAGGCAGAAATAAAAATTGATTACACATGTTACTCGTGCGTTCTGGCGCATCAGATCCATCTCGTGGATTGATCAGTGGGAAACGCCCCAAGAAGCGAACTATGCGAAGACCCGGTTTTCTTCGAAGGCGACAAGACGGAATGAGCAAGGAGAAAAAGGGGCGGATGTGGTGCGTGGTATAGTGGGATGAATAACGTCTCATTTCGCGACAACCGGTTATAACGAAAGTTGAGAGGAGGTAATGGATAGACGGTGGAGAGGTGGTCGTTTTATAGGTGTATGAAACTCTTAGTGAAGTTTATCCAATAAATCAGGCTGATGGCTGAGATAGGAGTAAGAAACTACCCGTTCTACCTCGTCGACAAACCAATTCTTCGAGGTCCTTGTTCCCTCAAACTACAAACTTTGATATGAAAAACAATAATTTATTTTCATCCCCTACCTGTATAACTGGGATTGTGTGTACTCAGTTTAGCACGCCAAATATATCACCCATACCGTATTGTCTTATGGTGGTTAAAATTGCTGTTTTTGATGACATTTCATAATGTGTTGAGCAGTTGGGACTAGCTTTACACAAAATTACCACCTTATATTGTGAATTTGATAGGTGTAAGCGTAGTGTCTTGGTGTTGGTTCTTGGTCACTTGGAGGCTGTGATTGCGGCTGAGTACGAATCCTAGCACTCCTAGTATAAACCCACTGAAGCGAAGAGATACCTTGAGCGAAATGATCCGAATAAATCATGATCCTCCTGAGACGACAGCCCATCACGCCCACGACGCCTGAAGTTAGTTCGACTTGAAGGCTTCATCCTTGAATAGCTGCTCAGTCAACCTAAATTAGCGCAGGATTTCTATAACATGCCAGTGTACCCTGATAAATTGTGAAAAATTTGACTCTCACGATCAAACTACAATAATAATTGTAATTATAATTAACCTTTTGCGTTTTTGAAACTCACAAAAGTGGGCGCGTAGCAGCACTGAGTGCTGCCTCCAGATAATCGCCTTTTTCGTCCCTAAAGTAGCCCAGTTTTCGAGTGAAAGGGGGTAAAATCATCAGGAACAACCCTCTTTATCAACCTGAATGATATATTTATTTCTGGAACACTTTATAAACTATCAATAGAATTTATTTGTAATGATAAACACAAGAATTTGTGATGATGAGAGTGTTTCTTGCAAACAAATTGTTTGCAATCATTACACCTGATACCAAAAATACATGAGTGGGCACGTGCAGCACTGCGTACTGCCAAAGTGGTGTCTTTACGTTCGATCTTGAATGGTGACTGCTACAAAGGAGAACACCGACATATATGTCGCCTCGATTGTGTTATCAGCATGGCCAACTACAGGTACGAAACCTCCCTAGCCTTTTCAAAAACATCACTCCCATTCATCACAGAAACACTGTCATGGCATCACTCAGTGCTGCCACGCGCCCACCGGAAGGTTAAGTAGCGATTTCGTAAATGTCTCACGAGTTTTACTTCTGCGTCAAAGCGGAATCCTTGTGATAACTTCAGAGTATTAAGATTCGTTCTGCTGAACATAGCATTATAATAATTATTGCACTTTGCATTTCAGACCTTCATGAAAACATTCCGGATTTATTTTAACTCACACAACTCCTATAGCGACTACCCCATTCTGAAGAAAACGTACAGAGGTGGATATAATATGTGGGTTTCGTTTGCTCATACACGAAAGTGAAGTACTTGTGCTCGTAACTCCAATTTAGTGGAAGTTTAAAGTGGTTGACGAGTTTGTTCAACAAATGGGTGCATATGAATAATTCATATTAGCAGAGAATATAGTACACACATAATTTCATTAAGTGCTACAGTCAGAGAAATACAGAGTGGAAATGTTCAAGGTATGCTCAGTAATTATGGAAGAGATAGGAGGTGATGTGCGGAAGGTTTAACAATCCTTTCCCACCAGCAACAACATTCTCTAGTCTGGATTTCGCTTATTCTTCCTTTGCTCATTTTACTGCTCAACGAGTCCCTTCTTCACGTTCATCGGATGCTATCCACTCAGTCCCGTTCCTAGACTTCATCTTGGTATTGTCACTTTGGTCTTTATTTCGTTCGCTCTTCCAGGGGGAAGGGCAGATTTCCCACTGGAGATGTAACAAATTTTCCTCGGCCTTCTCACCTCTCATTCAACATTTCTGCTTCTTGAGGAGCGGAGTAGTTTATGCCCTGAGGTCTCAAGGTGTTTCTTCCCTATTTCCGGTTACTACCTTCCATTTCCTAATCGATAATGGATTTCTTCCATCCACGATCTCATGATTTCCCAGAGGAGAAATCTATCTGGTCCTCCTTCAAAAGCGAAATAATTTTAAAATTGTATGAGGAAACCGAGCATTCAACCATAGGAAGTCTTTTTAGTCAGTTGAATAGGTACTTTGAACTACCAATATGATCCACCATTATGAAAGAAAGTTCTATTGACGTAAAAACTAATTATGCAGCTAATTTGAAGGTTACCAGCGATGTAAAGGAATCTTAAATAATATATTATACTCAAGTGATAGGCCACCTTTGTTCAATCGTACCTAACAACGACTAAGAATATAGTGATTAAATAGGTTTAATAAAGCAAATCATAATTGAATTAGTTCCATGATTGTTGGTCACTACGTTACAGAATAATTGTGGTTGCAGAGTATTGTACTGACTGCGGCCGATGATGAGGCCGCAGATGGAATAATGTTTTCAGGCGGTAACAACTGTATGTAACAAACTTGTAGATGAGATGGCGGTGCCGGAGGTTCCGCAGTTTCCACTACTTTATAAACGGGGCGAAGAGCCCGTGAGAACTGGTGAAACATGTCTTGGCCATTAACAATTCCCTCTAACGCCCACAGGGCGAGGAAGGCTCCCGATGCCATCTATCCACTCAGCTTGGTGGAGAGCTCCTCTTCCTACCTCCTTCCTTCTAACCTCAATTAATACTGACCGCACCCTTAAAAGTGAGAGGACGCAAGTTGTTTGTAAACGTTACACCCATGGGTAGAGATGGGTCGTTCCAGAAAATTTCTGTAACCTTTCCAAGCGGTCCAGTTACACTTAGGTATGTAACAGTTCCAATTAAACGTTTAAGTTCCACTATCCGTTCCAAATTCAATGGAAAAAGGCCAGACTTTCAAAAATAGTAGGTAATTAAGGTACCTTGATTTATTAGCATTGAACATGTTTTAGCGTTCACATTTTTGGCACAAAACGAGCGACCGTCCGTTCGTTACTAATCTACTTCCGATTTTATAACGATTTCCGCTTATAACCGAGCTGTTGCTACGGAAATTTATGGTCGCCATTTTTGATTTCACAAAAATCGTTCACCACTTGTTGGAAAGCTCTCGATTTAACGAATATTTTCCCATTCACCATAACTCTGTGGCTGTACGAATAGCAGAGCTATGGTCATAACAGTTTTCATTTTTTGTGTACAAACTATGAAGTATGTAACAAAATTTAGTACCTATGTAACAAAATTTGGTAGTATTTAATACCTACTAATAATAATATTATTTTCTCATTGAGAAATGGTCGGGGCAGTAAACTTATAAGAACCCGGAGTAGGTCAAACCGCAAACCAGTAGCCGTCCTGAGGTGCATGATGGACTTGAACATGGAACAGATGCCGCCTCAGATGTAGAAGATATATTCTCAGAGAGCTTGCCACTAGGTCATCCATCATTTCACCAGTCGGAGTTATCCAGGCAGATCAAGTAATGAAAATTCATATAACCTCTGAAGGACCTTAAGTGATGGTTATACCTTACACCTGGGGTTTCGAAGTTCTGATTCTCGCTCATATCAATTTGGGTTTTCTTCGATAAATGCTTAGAGTTTCATACCATTCGGATCGTTGGCGAAGCCGTAGTGTATGAACAGACGTCTTAAATGGCTTAAATTGCTTGAACTGATCTTCCTTCATAGTATTAGATATCATTAGATATTTATTTTCTCAATTAGGTACCTTCACCGTTTATTTACTGTTAGTTTTCTGTGTTTCATGTTACCTACTTCAATGTCACTAACATACTTGAAAACTATCGAAGCCAGTTAGTAGGTAATAATCTAGGTAGTAATCTTGGTAGTCGCAAGATAACAAGTAGCGATTGGGTTGGACCCAGAGACCGATACTTGTCAATAAGCAATCAAAACGGAATTCGATGAGATTGGCAGAGAAAACCTTTGGACGATGGACAACTAAGTTTAAAACCGTGTGCAGAGCGTGAAACGAGGTCTGAACCCCGGTGTTGGAACGCGTTCGACGATTTCAGTGTTCAATATCCTAACGAATTATGTAAACTCAATGGGGTTCGAACCCCAGGGTTCAGACCGTTTGAAAGAGAATAGCTTTCGCACAAATTGGCGCGAACTTCATTTTGCCATTCCCGCCCTCGTCTGCTCGCGCTTTTCTACATTAATCCCTCTTCAGTCATCGTATTCATCTCGTTAAATTAGTCGGTTTAAAGGGATTTCAACTCGGGAATATTGATTTGACGTAGCCTTTTTCCTCGGTCGGTATGAGGGTTTGGGTATGTGCAGAAGAATTGGGAACGGATATTGTTCAATTGATACCGACGTTTCCACTTTGTCGATGTGAATTACTGCGGTGCAGCGGACTGGCACAAAGGCAACCAGAGGATAATGCTGGAGAGATGATGAATGTGACGGTTTCGATTAAGTGATTTGTTGTAGTACACCAGTTTCATCTCAGAAATTCCTCATTGATAAAAAAAAATATCCATATTGTCGCACAACGGTTAATTATTTCCTGTATAGATCGTCACTTTGTCTAGATCTCTCGGAACAACCGACCAACTTTGCCGGCTTATTGAGAATAAGATCCTCCTAAATCGAATGCTATAAATTATATACCTATTTCTATATAAAATTATATCGTGAACTTGGAATTTCATATCTTTGCCGATTACAACGGATCAATAATGACAATTATTGTCATGATTATTGTCATAATTATTATGAAGTAAAATATTATTATCTATCGACCTTGCCGAACAATGGCGATTGTAAAAGAACAGTAAAAAATTAAATTAATAATTTATCATCACTCTGCTGCATAGAGTTACAAGCTACTGATCCCCTTGGATGATAATTTTAACTTCCTGAACCAAACGATAATAGTCTTATTTTTCCGTCCGATTTGGAGCGTAACAGGAGAAAATGCCGATTTATTAGGTATTCGGACTTGTCTGTACTCTTATGCTCAACGCTTCTAATGCCAAACCATTCTATACAGGGTGATGCCAAACGTAACCGAATAACTTGGAGGGCTTATAGGAAATTTTACGCCGATCACGAATATACCATTATTATTATGTCAGATCCCGAATTCATATTGACCGTTTTATTGACACAAATGTCTTTGCACACACTACATTTTGGTTCACTTATTGACTTTGTTTGTCTTCGGATCGCGGTCACTGGTGTGCAAGTGGTTCAATCATTAAACACAGTTTAGACGAATTTAAAATCAGTAAACTGATGTTAAGTATCTACACTACATGCAGGTACATTGGTACGTGGGTGTCTCATGTTCTCCCTGTAAAATATTGGTTTTGTTTCTCAAGTAAAGCCAAAAAACAGCTAACAGCAGGTGTAGCTGGTGTAGCATGTGGATAACCCTATGCCTTGGAGATTTGAATCGCCCGCGCACATCCACGCATCGTCGAGACTAGTATCGTTGCTGGCGATTTGGGAAGGGAGAACGGCCGGTGAGGTTAAGAAGAAACTTGGTAGACGGTGAACGACTGACGTATTTCTGATTTTCTTCCGACTACCGTTCATCTGTTAAGCATCTGTAAAAATTCCGTTCTGGACGATCATCCTGCTGCTGAGCTGCTCTCGATAGTATGGTAGTATTGTGAAACTGTTTTTAGGCCCTGAAGATGGAGAAATATACTCTTCGAAACGTTGGCACATAAATCAATTTTCATTTGACCGTCCCTCGACATCCCTCAACATCATTCTTACTGACGGTCAACGAATCACACACACTTATTGGCAAGTATACTTATCAATGCTCCCAATGGTATGAACGGAGGAGAAGGAAATTAGATTATCCTAAACCATGTTCATTGTAGATTTTATTAGATAAAACCATAAATTGGGTCATCCTAAAGAAAAAAAGAACTTGTAACTCATCACTTCAAGCCGTGAGACCGAGAATCATCCTCGAATTGGTGCCGTGACGAATCAATTTCAGCCGTGCCCGTTCCGAACCATAAATTATAATGACAGGACCAAGTTTTTAGGTCATGCGATCAAGGGTTGAAATAAACAACCATCTTTCAAACTCTTGTCAAAGCGGGGGTGTGAGGAAATCTCGATCGGCTCAGTGATCCAAATCCGTCAACCGGAACCCGGAACATTCCCAACCGTATCCCCTTGCATGAGGATGTTAAATTATTACTTGGCCTTCTCCACCAAAAACGACCAAAACGGGACTTTATAATTGCAGAGGTTATCCTACTTGTATATTCATTTGTTTATTGGGAATTACAAAGAAGATATCTAAATACGAAGAACCTGGGAATTTCGTTTCTTTAAAAGGTAGAAAGAGTGGGTGGTACACACCCTTAGCTATTCTGCCATGAGAAAGAAAAATCTTCGAACGAAATATTTGGTGAAAATAGCCTAACTAAAGTTGGCGTAATTTTAGGTGGAGAAAAAACAGCTTGGCGATGTGCTTTTGAAAGGAAAAGACTGTTCACCTTTGACGGTCAGCACGCCTTGGCTAGGAATGTTGTAATTCAATGTAAAGGAAACCGCTCATCTATAAATGAGGCGTTTGCTATCAAAACCAGCCGATTCCACTTTTGGAAATTTTACAGGAGATACATCAAACTTCTCACGACCGAAGTTCTAAAGCTAAATTTGTTGTTTAATTTTTAATTGTAAGTGTAATTGCCTAGAATTTGATTAGTTTTTCATTGCAGGTGCACTACCTTGGGCGTAATTACACTAAGTCGGTTGGAATGAGCTGATTTTGATGCAAAAACACGATTTTGCATGCTTTTTTCCAGTTTTTTTTTGTTCAATTAAGTTGTGTGAAATTGAGTTTTTCCAGTTTACCAGTTAGCATTTGTGTCTTTACAAGTTTTAAATAAATTACACCCACTTAACTTTTTCAAATGATCTGAAATTTAACAGTTGAGACATAAACTTTGGTACAATGTGAAAAAGGTCATACATTGCAACGTATGGGACAGAATGTTTTTTTATTTATTTTTAATCAAAGAAAAATAACACTGTGAATAAAATGCAGAAAGCAAGGAGAGAAAGCTCCTGGTGGGAGATGGCAAAAGCTTGGAATGAGCTGGATTTGATCCAGAGGGCAAACCTTTTTATCTAGTTATGGGTTTGAATGAGCTGTTTGATTTGAGCTATATCCCTTCGTCAGGTTATGGAGGACCCTCTAAACTTTCAAAATGTGCAAAAAAGTCGATTCCAGAAGAATATGGAATGAGGTGGTTTCATTCAGTGGATAGCAAATGAGCAGTTTCTCCTGCAAATCGGTCGAATTTGTCTCTTTAATGAAACAAAGAAATACTACACGGAAATGATGGAGGAAGGGAAGAAAAAGTATTCGGTGGGGTAGGTAGGTATATATATATATCCTAGAAAGAGCTGTGGTCGTATGTCATGCAGACTTTGAGATATAGCTCGCTTGTGTCCTCCGCTATCCACCCTTCTGTGTTGGCTTGGATAACAGTGGAACGGCCCGATGGGACATTCTATAAACAAAAGAGATCTAAGGCGTTTTATGTGACGCAACAGAACGCTTTTCTTTCATGTTTAGCTGCATAGTCCCCAGTGAGCTTGTGAGTGAACCGTTTCAATTGAGTCCACGTTACACGTAGTGTAACACCCACAAAACTATACGAACGGATTTCAGATCGAATGATGGTACCTATTTGGGAGTTGTTGTAAACGAGACGTGATTCAGCATTATTGAGAGTTTATAATAATATGAAATTGTTCTGTAGCCCTGAAAAAGCGTTTATAATATTGAACCATTGGAATCGCCCTAGAAGAAAAAATTACCTCTGCTGTGCAAGTATGAACATTGGCCAGAACATTGAACATGTTGACGACTTTCAATCTGCTCCAGTGATTAACCCCCCCCCCCCCCCTCCCCCCATCGCGGCCATCCCTGTAGTCATTGGTCATCTTCATATTTGGTCACTCGTGTTGTTCCTTTCATCACTCGTTTCCCCTTGTTGGCGTATATGTGACTGGTACACACCCATTAGTCACATTACCATCTGTACCAGCTTACACTGCTTAAAGTGTAAGTCATAAGGAGGGTAAATACCGAATTTACCACCACAGGAATTGGCGTTGGGGGACAGGCGTAACGGACGGACGGTGTTCCATGTTAAAATCAAGCTTAAATTTGTTAAGGAAACGAGTTGGTTCCTCTACACGTCTCCCATCCAAATCGTAACAACGCGGGATATCACTCAGCAGGAGTTGTTCAGAAAAGCTCCGACTGAGGAACTTTTTTGTAACCTCCAAAAACGCACGGATTTAACCGGTTTTGCTATGGTTTCTCATTGCCAATGGATGGGAATGTTAGTAAAGGACTTGATGCAATTGTTTGCGACCCAGAGGGGTGTAACTTTGGGGTATCAAATAACCAATTACTGGAAGTCGCCAAAAGTTCGAAGGACCAGTGTATTTACACACAAAAAAAGATATATTAAATGAAAGATTAGTTGTACGTACTATGCTCAATAGCTTACGGCTGTGTTGAAGGCTTACGCGCCTCTGTGGCTTCTGGTGAGTGTCCAAGTGTGTTGAGGTGGTCTGAGAAACGCCGGAGAGACTTATTGGCCTCTGACGGCTCTGGTGCGTTGATAATGAGGAGATTTGGAGGCTGACTGGCCTCTGAAGGCTCCGGATGGTTGGGTAGATCGAATTGGTAGAAGACGGAGGCTGACTGGCCTCAGATGGCTCCAGAAGGCGTACTAATACGATATGGAGGCTTACTAGCCTCTGAAGGCTCCGGATAGGTATACAAATGTGATATGGAGGATTACTACCCTCGGAAGGTGACACCATGCGGTATAGAGGCTTACCGGCCTCAGACGGCTCCAGAAGGTTGATGCAGAACGGAGAATCCAGGTGTACGAAGTCTCCACTGCTAACACCGACAAGGTATCGAAATTGCTGGAAATTTAGATACGAATGTGGTAAAGTAGATCATCGATCGATGATAGAAATGCCGGTACGCAAAACGTTGCACGAGGCAACCGGTTATGTCCGAAAAAAACCACCGAGAATGACGTCACACTGATCCACCACGGACACCAACACTACACGACACTTGTATACAGCTAGGTACTTATAGTTAATTAGGATGTAACAAAATATGACAAGTATTACAAGAAAAGAGAACTCGTTACAAAAGAATGCAGAATCCAAAAGAAAAGAAAGCCTGGATATTATATGAAATTGATGAGAGACAACATAGATGGATTTGAGACATGGAGGAACACAAAAATGAATCAAGCCTGGCGTAAACACAATAATAATTATTGTGTTTACGCCAGGCTTGATTTAATTATTAAAACAGCGATTTCCGGAAATTGAGGAGTTGGCCGGTTTTGATACCAAACGACACTTATATTCATGTATTCACATATTCATATTCATGAATGATTGAATTATAATTCTTGATAACAGAATCATCAATCAATTCCATTAGAATAATACACGTTTGCCTAGGGGTTCTATACCCAACTTGTTGAATTTGGTCATAATAATATTATTGTACTATAGGTAGGGGTATATTCACGGTCGGGTGTTGTCGACGTGTTAAATGTGTTAAACTTGGAGAAAATCTGTCCCAAAGATGTTATCAAAGTGCGTTATCAGCTGTGTTAAGTTAACTGAGACCGAGGTGTGGTAAACGTCGACAGCAAGTATGTTATCTGTGTTATCAGTATTCTTACGAAGATTCAAAATGGTGGAAACGGTATAGGCATAGGTATTATTAACTATAATAGAAGTTTTTTTTTAGTAGTTTTTTGAAGTTTATTTAGTAACTTTTGAAGTTGTTTTTCGTTGTGACCCGTTTCGTTTTGTATTGTTCTTGTAACAATTTCGTCAACTTGTCTTTGTTTTTGGCTCTTCTTCGGCATTTTTGTAAATTAAAACTCACAAATGTAAACAGACGTCAAATAAAATAACCTAGGCGGGAAGGTAGCAAAATACCGAGGACGTTATTTATTTTTTACATTTTATCTCAATTTTATGTCAACGCCTTCTTCTTCTTCTTCTTTACATTTTCACCCGGAAATCCACCACCTGAAAATTATATTATAATCACACCACCACCACCACCGGGAGATTCGTGATAACACGTTAACACGTTACCACACCGAGGGTGCCTCATGATATTTCTGAGGACGAAGTTTTCTACTTAGCACTCAATTTCTACTTAGCAATTTCTACTGGGCAAGCTCAACCGTGAATACCCCTTATAACTACGGTGACCGTAATTTTGAAACAAAAAAGGAGGACTATCAAACAAAAACGCAGATAAAACAAATTTTAGAAACGTTAGAAAACTAAATAATAAAATACGAGTATTATCAAACTCTCACAGCAAGATAGGTAGGAAACAAAGATTAATTTTAACGTCCTCATTTTAACTTAAGACTTAGAAGAAGGAACTAAAAAAAAAAAAAGAGAATTTTCAAAAAGTCGATCAAAAATTGCGTTTCAAATTGAATAATTTTAATTAAACTCTGACAGCTAGAAAGATATCATGTTATCAAAACTTTATCACAGAATGCAATGAATATGAGTTTCATGAATGGGAATAACTTTTATATTTCTTCATTAAAATGGCACTTTCTGCGAACACGCTTCATCTTGGAAACCAAAATTTGAAATCGCGGCTTGAAAAAAGTCACGTCACAGAAATTTATAGTAAGGAACAAAAACTAGGTGATTAGACGTATCACTGTGATAAGCGATAACGATAACCCAAGTTCCGCTTCTTCTTCCACTTCACTCTCGTACAATGGAGCGCATGGAAGAAGAATGAATGGAGTGAAAAACATGTTTATATCCATATCGATGTTGACGAAAGCCATCGATCCATATATTTATATGAGCGGCCAACAACTTAAAAGTAGAACCTTGGGAGTACCATTTCTAAAAATTAGGACCATATCTTCCTTTTCATGAGTTCAAAAATATGGGAGGACTCACAATCAAAAAGTAGGACCTACCTATGGTCACCGTACTTATAACATAGGTAAGTACCTAGTAAGTATGTACCTCGTATTTAAATTCTTAAGTGAATATTCTTCATTCTTCTTGGAGGTTCAAATAAAGTCCAGGACACAATAATATTGTATTACAAACTTGATGGCAACGAATCCAGGCAGCAGAATAGCTTCGTGATTCAATAATTTGTTTCCAGGAACTGAGAGTTTGGAAGCTATTAAAAAAGAAAAGGAACGACGAATAGAAAGTTCACAGGTGGTTGTTTACGCGGGGCAATTTCAAGAGGGAATCAAGAGTCCAGGCGAGACGGGGCTGCTTATTGAATTAGAGGCGCCGGCAACGGCTCTGGCCGTTTATTGGAATTTAATTACCCGAAAAGTTTTCAAGTCTGTGGAGGAGGAAGATTCTTCACTTTGGGTCCTCAGACGCTCCTGCTAGACATCGTTTTACTATTAGATCTCGGAGCTGTGTTCAGAGGAAAATTTCGTAGCTGAAGTTTGGAAAAGACAATTTATCTTGTGATACTCGTAAAATAAAGGAGTGAAATGGAGCTCACGGTTTTCGCGAAAGGTGCGCAGTAGGTACAGGCGCAACGTGAGAATGAGAGGAATGCCAAGAGAGCTACTAACATCGAAAACTCCCATTTACCGGAGGTTTTTTTCCATTCGAATCATCAATATTTTCCACGAGACATCCGTCTCGACCATCCGCGCCACCTCACTTCCCGTAATAAATGGTGAAATTCGCCGTAGTTTATCGTTCTTTGGAAATAGTTTTCAAGCCCCCTCCTGGGTTTGAAAGATTAGTTTTATTTGAGGCCTCCTCCCCTCCGCCTCTGCGTTCCGCGTTTTCCCACGAACGGAGAGTGAACCTCTCGGATGAAAAATGACTTTTCCAAAGTCTTATCGAAGGGAGATGCCAAATCCCTGGATGAATTATTGCACCTCGGCACGTAAAACTTCTTCTTCTTGTTCCGCAAAAGGTCCTTGTTTTTCGTTTTTCAACAAGCTTAAATTACTCGCCAAAAGAATGACATGTTTCATATTGATGGTTGTTTCATCACGGATACAGTTTCATCTCACCATGATTGACAGTGCTACTCACAGAAAGCCACTACGAAGGGTTCCTTTGTCAGCAGCGTTGATTTGATTTGTATCTTAGCTCCTGGTGGCATTTCTGCCCCAAAATGTTTCTGGTTCTTTTAATTCTGTGCCCAAAAAAACGTTGAAATAATTTGTTCGAATCTCGGATGAACATGGGAATTTTGTGTTGTAACCCAAAGAATGACAATCACACTTCATGTATTCATACATTGAAAACACTCGTATATTCACAATTCTATCAATGATACAAAACCTTCTTTAGACATCCTTAACCTTCTTGGTAGGTCCTTTGAAAGCGACTAAATTATTGTGGTGAATCCACTTGAGGCAGAGAGCACCTGAGCCATTTTAGTTTTGTCCGTGATGTTCTTCATTTTAGCCAAATTTTTGAATCGTTTGACTTACGACGAAAATGTCTTTGACTTCGGGTCGAAATTTTCGAAAAGTGTGGCTGTAAGCTCGTGTGCGCTAGATAGTGTCTGTAGTGCTTGAAACGTTTGCTGGAACACAGCCAGTTGATGTTGCTCAGTTTATAAAAATTCTAAATTGTTCGGGATCCATGTTTGAGACTGTATTTAGGATAGAGTCATGAAGTGCTGTGTTACTGGATGTGTTAGAATGTGTTGATTTACATAATCGACGTATGTACTTTATCCCCGCCGCCAACTGTTGTAACCAAAACAGTGACAATCACAGTTCATGAATACATTGAAAACACTCGTATATTCACAATTCTATCAATGATACAACAAACAGTAAAAACAGTCTATCACTAACAAACATGTCAGAGCAAAATTTGCAAATACTTAATATAATCAAAATTTGCAAAAATATTTAATACGAATCATCAGGTGATCACTGATGGTGCTAATTAATTGGTTGGTATCATTTATATTTTGAAATCACCACAGTTTGGTTCTGACAATTCCAAATGAACTAAATCACGAGTTGATGTGAGGGTCCCGAAGTGGGGACACAATTGTTTAGTTCATTAATGGATGACAACTCCACTAAACTAAACATGAATACGCCTTTACATTTAAATGTATTCAATCCAATGTATTCAGTTATATCATTGCGAGCTATTAGTGTTTCAAGAGTGTTGGGAATATAGTATTTGTTTTACCCAAACACCTTCCTTAATTTAATTTATTATGTTAGTTATCCAAGTTGTGTGGTGATATCCAAGTGTACTCGAAGTGTTTTGAAGTTGTGCGGTGATACGAAAACGGGACGTTTATCTCAGTCTGTTGATGCTGAAGTTCAAGTCAACACCTCGCGATCCCCGAGCCGATGCGCACATCAGCCTGCAGTTATCTCCCATGCTCGCTCTCGACCACATCACAGTCCGCTATTTTCGACTATTTCGATTGTGTTTGTTGCACACACTCTGCTGTAGCATCCTCTCCCCCGCCACGCAGGGAAATAAGTCGGGACAGTGGTCATCTGAATGTGTTGCTAACATATTCTATCCGCCACGAACGGAAATAAGCCGGAATTTCATTTTCTATTGTGAATTTCCATTTGAGCTGGTTTGGATCCGACGGAAGCCGACCTTTCCCGACCGCTGCCGAGCTCGCCAACGCAGTCCCCCCTGACGTCTGAGGCCCCTCTCCTTGCCTCTCCCAGGGAAACTGATTGACACCCGCATCGTCGAGTCGTCCGAGGTCTCGGGTTCGACCCCAGCTGCCGTCGCCTCACCACTTCGCCACACAACAGCTAAATTTTTCTTTTATTTATTTCCATATTATCTAAGTTCATTAGGTACAGTTCTTTTAATGCGCATTATTTCTTTTCTCATTTCACTCTTTCGTTTCTTATATAAAGTATAACTTCTTTTACAATAAATTCTCTTTTATTTTGTACTCTTATTTCAATCTTCTTTTTTTTCTTTCTATTCACGACTACAGCTTCCACTGCATCTATTAAACTAACTCTACTGTATCAAACATTTTTTGGTAGCAGAGCATGGTTTTCGTTCTACATAAATACGCTATTTTTTCTCTGTATTTGTATTTCAAGCTGCTCATCAAATCTAATGATTAGCAACTAACTATGCTACGAGTATCATCTCAATAATATCTAAATATTTCTATTGATGATTGATGTGTACACAATCATAACTGTTTTCTCATAATCACAAGTACTAACTTGGTGGTATATTTGCAGGTTGAATTAATCAGATACCTACTGTGAGCATCTTCAATTGTCAACTGGTGTTCATACGATCATCCTGTCAATTCCCATTATCATCCAGTCTCTATCCTCATTCTACGCTTGTCATCTCTCTCCACAATGACGGAATCATCACTACCATCAATCAGACGGAGGATTCACGATTGTGGTCGACGACTTCAATCTGTCTTCGACGCAGGAAAAAAAGCTTCAGATGCTGCTGCTGGTAAGGAAGAAATAAGTTACTTTCGAGGAATGTCAGACACTTTAAAGAAGACTTTCCAAAAATTTGATGATTTATGGGACCAACTATGTGATTTTCAAACCTCTTCTGGTGACACTGCTGCTGAAGCTGTTCCCACAAAGCAAGATAAAGACACCAAGGCAGCTATAGAGCGCTGCTATTTTACTTGCAATTCTATTTTGGAACAATTAAAGGCAAAAGAAGTCCCTACACAAGTTAGCACACATGATCTCTCCTTAAATCAAAGCCGAGCGTCTAGGGCTCTTCCTAAAATTCAATTACCAATATTTGATGGTACTCTGTTGTCTTGGCCTAGATTCCGTGACACCTACGAATCTATTGTTCATGAAGATCCTTTGCTTTCAGACACAGAGAAATTCCATTACCTTTGCACAGCTCTAACAGGACCTGCCCTGAGTGTCATTGCCCACATTCCTCTGGAGGCTCAAAACTATTCAACAGCATGGAAGGCAATGATGGATTGCTACAACAACAACCGACGTTTGGCAACTACCTATTTAGACCAAATTGTGAACTTCAAGCCACTTCATGGACGAGCTTCTCCTGTAGACCTTCAAGCATTTCTGTCCACTATAGGTGATACAGTTGCATCCTTCAAGCTATTGAAGATTCCAAATGAACCTGAGTTTGTTCTATTTCACCTGGGCATTCGTTGTCTGGACCCAGCAACTAGAGAGGCTTTTGAGATGGCACATAAGGGTGAAGCTTTCCCAACATTCAGCAATCTAATAGACTTTGTGAGGTCTCGCATGCATGCTCTTCAGCTATCTCAAACAATACCAGTTGCATCACCATCTCCAA
Organism: Stenodema calcarata; assembly: GCA_963920205.1. Taxonomy (NCBI): domain Eukaryota; kingdom Metazoa; phylum Arthropoda; class Insecta; order Hemiptera; family Miridae; genus Stenodema; species Stenodema calcarata. The sequence continues at coordinate 23,617,393 of OY986056.1, read as the reverse complement.
ATCAACACAGAGGAAACTTCAAGCCCTTCAAACCATCAAAATCATCAAGAACTTCGCTACTTGTGCAAAACAAGCCAGCAAAAAGCTCGGCTTCTACATCTTTTGCTACACATCCATGTCCGATTTGCCAATCTATCCATCATCTCTTGAAATGCGAACAGTATGACCAGGCTTCTACTTCAGAAAGACATCAGTTGTTGAAGCAGTGGAAAGGGTGCTTGAACTGCTTATCTCCACATCACAATGTTGCAGAATGCAAATCTAAATGGACATGCCGATTCTGTAACAAAAAGCATCACTCATCACTGCACATCCACAAAGCAAAGGTTGCTGCGATCAAAAATTCGACTAATGAAGACATTTGTAGTAATGTGGCTGCTGTTGAGAAACATTCTTCGCCAGTTCTCCTGGGTACTGCGGTGGCTGAATTCATGGATAGCAGAGGACTCTTTCAACCTGTCAGGCTTGTGATTGACTCAGGCAGTCAATCCTCTTTCATGGCTGTCAAATGCCTTAGGAGACTGGGACTTACTATGCAGAAGGCTGTCAAGAAGATTGCTGGCATAGGCCAAACATCGTGTGACAGTGTAAAGGGTGTCGTCCGTTGTCATCTTAGACCTTGTCACCACAATGGCGTTAATCTCCAAACAGACGCTATTGTAATTGACAACATTACCTCCTACTTGCCATCAACTACTCTACCCTTCTCCTTCATTCAAGCCTGCAGTAAATTCCAAATGGCTGACCCACAATTTTGGAAGCCGGGACCAGTCGACTTTCTGCTTGGTGCAGATTTGTTTTCAAATATTTGGAATGGCCAGCCTACTTCTCTTGGAGGATTTGATGCCAAGCTATTTTCAACTACATTGGGTAACGTTGTCCTTGGAAGGGTGGACCCAGCAAGTACTCCCCACACAACCAATATATTGTTCACTCTGGATGCACCTATCAACAACCTCCATTTTGAATTACAAAAATTTTGGGAAATTGAAGAGGTAAAGCTGTCTAAACCTCCTTTAAAACCTGATGACATTCAGTGTGAACAATTTTTCCAGGACACACACTACAGATTACCTTCTGGACAATATGTGGTACATCTCCCCTTCAAGTCTGGACCTCCGCAACTTGGAGATCCCTATAAAATGGCATCAAAAAGATTTTACCACATTGAAAGAAAGCTAGCAAATGACAAGCAACTGAAGCAACTCTATTGTGACTTCATGGCAGAATACTTAGAACTTGGACATATGGAGAAAACTACTACCCCTTCAAAGTTTCTCATACCACATCATTGCGTTGTCAAGGATACCCGGTTGGGCAAGAAAATCCGTGTTGTGTTTGATGCCAGTGCTCATTCTGATGCTGGATCTCTCAATGAGCACTTACACACAGGTGAAAAGCTACAAACGGAGATCAAAGATGTCATCCTCAATTTTCGACGTCACCCCATCGTGTTTACTACTGACATTGTCAAAATGTATCGCATGATACTTGTTGACAAGTCTGATCGCCCATTCCAACATATACTGTGGAAAACTCCAGGCTCAGACCAGTTGGAAACGTATGAGTTATGTACAGTTACCTATGGTCAATCTTGTGCCCCGTTTCTTGCCCTCCGAGTCATCAAACAATTGGTGATTGACCATGGGAAAGAATACCCGCTAGCAGCTGAAGCACTAACTCATGATATTTACGTTGATGACATATTGACAGGAGCTGGATCCATTGCTGAAGCGCTCATCAAAAAGCAACAAATAATTGACCTTCTCAGCCATGGATGTTTCCAACTTAGCAAGTGGGCAAGCAACATCCCAGAACTCCTTCAATCACTAACCCCTGTTGTTTCAGAACCTATATCTTTGGATGAGGACAATTCGTACATAAAGATTTTAGGGCTCCAATGGGATCCTCAGTCTGACGAATTCCAGTTTACAACCAAGCAGCCAGTACCTACAAACACCAAGAGAGGAATTCTGTCTACCATAGCCCGATTGTATGACCCCATTGGCTTTCTCACTCCAGTTACCTTCCTTATGAAGAACTTCATACAGGAAATTTGGAAACTATCCCTGGACTGGGATGACTCTATCCCAGTGCATCTCCAAACCATGTGGGATCAAATCATCTCTGAATTACCAACACTTGACCAACTCAGAATCCCTCGCTTTGTACGCACCACCAATGATGCCCAGATTCAGATTGTTGGATTTGCTGATGCTTCAGAAAAGGGATATGCTGCTTGCCTCTATATACGGGCACGCAATCCCAGATCTGAGGCATGGAGCTCATTTTTACTAGCATCCAAATCAAAATTAGCACCCCTCAAGACCTTGTCTATACCAAGATTGGAATTGAGTGGGGCGCTTCTTCTAGCACAACTCTATGCTTCCTCATCAAAGTTTTGGGAACCATTTTCAAACAACCTTCTTGAGCCAGTATTATTCACGGATTCATCTATTGTACTTGGGTGGTTGCATACCCCCACCTACAAGTTACATGTCTTTGTTTGCAACCGAGTTGTTAAGATTTTGGAGTTGACATCTGTTCACCATTGGCGTCATGTGCTTTCAGCTGACAACCCAAGTGACATGGGTTCTCGTGGGTTATTACCAGCTCAACTCATTCAGAATGAACAGTGGTGGAGAGGCCCAGCTTGGCTTGAACATCCTGATACCAGTTGGCCTCAATCTCCAGTTCAATTACCCAATGAGTTGCCCGAGATTAAGCATGAAACTCAAGTCATGATTACAGTTGATTTTCCTCTTCCTGTCTGTCAATGGATCAATCGCTTTTCTAATTATGAACTTCTAATCCGTTCTTCCGCTTGGTTGCAAAGGTGGCTTCATAACATCAAACACTTGAAGTGCTGCTGCTGTAAGCTGCTATCTGGGTCACTCTCTCTTGCTGAGCGCAACTCTGGGTTAATGCTGTGTATCAGAGCAACACAATTTTACCACTTCCACAAATTAATGCCCTTAGATCAAACTATGAAGAAGTTTGCCAATCTTTGTCCATTTATTGATGCAGATGGCATCCTGAGAGTTGGCGGGAGGTTGAATAATTCAACTCTTCCCTATGGTACAAAGCACCCAATTTTACTACCCCATACCTCTCATTTGTCTGTACTAATAGTGGATCACTATCACCAGATTCATTTGCATCCTAGCTCAGCCACTCTTCAAGCATTCATCCAAACAATGTTTTGGATACCCTCATTGAGACGCCTCATTCGTTCCCGTGGATTTATGTGCATCAAATGCTACCGCTCCAGAGCCGCTCCTGTTGTTCCACTCATGGGTGACCTACCAAAGTGCAGAGTGGTAGAAACACGTCCTTTTCAACATGTGGGCATTGATTTTGCCGGCCCCTTCCTTCTCAAGGAGTCAAATCGCAGAAAGGCAGCGCTGGGAAAAGCTTACTTGTGCCTCTATGTATGCATGGCCACCAAGGCCTTGCATTTAGAAGCAGTCACCAAGCTATCCACTGAGGCATTCTTAGCATCATTCAAAAGATTTACTGCACGACGAGGTCTACCTTCACATGTTTATTCTGATAATGGAACAAATTTCCAAGGAGCCTCCAATTATTTGAAGGAAATCCATCAATGGTTTCTGAGTTCTGACAATCAAGCAGATGTAGTTGCCTATGTCCAGAAACACCAAATAAAGTGGCATTTCAACCCCCCACAAACCCCCCATATGGGTGGAATTTGGGAGGCAGGAGTCAAAGCTGTCAAGGGCCACATTCGGAAGATAAGTGGAGACACACCACTCACCTTTGAGGAGATGTCTACGTTGTTTGCGAGAATTGAAGCCATCCTCAACTCCCGGCCTCTATGCCCTCTTTCTGCTGATCCAGCCGACACCAGCTACCTGTGCCCCGGACATTTCTTGGTGGGCGGTCCGCTGATTGGTGTTCCAGAACCCTCCTTGTTGGACATTAGAGAGAACTTGTTGTCTCGTTGGCAATTAGTTCAATCTATGTCACAACAGTTTTGGAACCGTTGGAGGTCAGAGTATTTGGCTACATTACAACGCCGACCCAAGTGGTTCAAGACCACACCTAACCTCAAAAAGGATGACTTGGTCTTGTTAAAAGGAGATTCACCCCCCATGAAGTGGCCTGTTGCCAGAGTCATCGAAACACACCCAGGCAAAGATGGAGTTGTCCGGGTTGTAAAAATCAGACTCTCGACTGGCTCCATATTCAAGCGTGCTGCAACCAATCTAGTCCCACTCCTTCCTCTAGCCTACCCTCCTTACCCTAGTATGACATCAGAAATTTAATTCTAAATTTGGTGGGCGGTATGTTTTACCCAAACACCTTCCTTAATTTAATTTATTATGTTAGTTATCCAAGTTGTGTGGTGATATCCAAGTGTACTCGAAGTGTTTTGAAGTTGTGCGGTGATACGAAAACGGGACGTTTATCTCAGTCTGTTGATGCTGAAGTTCAAGTCAACACCTCGCGATCCCCGAGCCGATGCGCACATCAGCCTGCAGTTATCTCCCATGCTCGCTCTCGACCACATCACAGTCCGCTATTTTCGACTATTTCGATTGTGTTTGTTGCACACACTCTGCTGTAGCATCCTCTCCCCCGCCACGCAGGGAAATAAGTCGGGACAGTGGTCATCTGAATGTGTTGCTAACATATTCTATCCGCCACGAACGGAAATAAGCCGGAATTTCATTTTCTATTGTGAATTTCCATTTGAGCTGGTTTGGATCCGACGGAAGCCGACCTTTCCCGACCGCTGCCGAGCTCGCCAACGCAGTCCCCCCTGACGTCTGAGGCCCCTCTCCTTGCCTCTCCCAGGGAAACTGATTGACACCCGCATCGTCGAGTCGTCCGAGGTCTCGGGTTCGACCCCAGCTGCCGTCGCCTCACCACTTCGCCACACAACAGCTAAATTTTTCTTTTATTTATTTCCATATTATCTAAGTTCATTAGGTACAGTTCTTTTAATGCGCATTATTTCTTTTCTCATTTCACTCTTTCGTTTCTTATATAAAGTATAACTTCTTTTACAATAAATTCTCTTTTATTTTGTACTCTTATTTCAATCTTCTTTTTTTTCTTTCTATTCACGACTACAGCTTCCACTGCATCTATTAAACTAACTCTACTGTATCAAACAGTATTGGTGATGTGAAGGAGAGTAGGTTCACGTGAGCTCATTTTGAAAACAATCGACAACCAAGGTGACTTTTGATTTTTTAATAAAACAGTATAAGTAATTATAACTTCAAAACAAGAGTAGAATTCTGTGGAGGTAAAGTTTTGGCAAGTTCATTGTTCCAATTAATTTGGAAACTTCCTCCGCCCCGCCGTTTTTCTTCAATATATCCTTTTCCGCTTCTGAGAGCGTGAAATTGTAGATCAAAGAAAGTATTATTATTCTTGTTCCAAGGTATCGTCGTTTGGCAAATTGGAAAAATAAACTGTAATGAAACAAGCGGCCATGGAGTTGAATGCCAGATGAAAGAAGATGTCCAATATAAGAGGTTTTGGGAGTGAGTAGTCTGCCTGCTCATACTACGAGTATTACTCCAGTGTTATTTCAATAACACCAAAATCACCGAATTTCTATTTTCAGTTCGGTAGGCAAACGGGTTCTTACTGTAAGAGGTGAATGATGTTGAGAGAAGCTTTCGTTTATTCACCTGTTTCACTTGATATTCGTTTGAAGTATTGAAACCCTTGAAGTCTTTGTGGGCCCACTGCTCAGCGAGCAAGGTGAACTTTCAAGATGTTACTCACATGCATTGAGATTAATTCATTTATTATGCAAAACGACCAAGAAGATAATAAACAGTTGAAGCAGAATTAGCAGCGGTTTTTGGTCAATACCCACAAACAGTGAGGCAACAGTCACTGCTGCACGCAATTTACATACATACTCGTATTTACATTTTCCTTGGCTGTATGATTGGTTTGACGTTGTTTGTGGTCGTTGTTATCGCAAACTATTCCGAGAACAAAGGAACTGCTCTGCTGACTGTTGATCAAAGGAGATGGCGTGTCTCAAGAAAATATTGGAAATAGCTCAACCTCTACATCTTCCCCCTCGACCAGACAGGCGGAGATTCCGAGCATTCATATACGAAGAAGAAGAAGAAATCTTGTTCATTGACACCTAACTTGTACACAATTAAGTGAATGAAAATACATGAATGTAACCTACATGAATACGAATATAATATACGCACGGATCGTCTGCAGGGTGGTTTGAGCCATCCTTGTTAATATCTACGTTAATTTGATTTATATTTTTATTCTTGTTTTATTTACACTTATTTCTCATGGTGCGATCGCTCGGGATGCTCCTTTCAGTCTTCTGGGATGGTCCTGTAGGGCTGTCAAGTCTGTCGAGAGTGTACGCATGATCGGGCTTGGATGGTGGATTGCGGTCTGATGAAGTTGGCCGTAGGATTTCTGGACAACCTCTGGAACTTCCGGTAGGTCCAGTTCCCGGCGGAGAACAGTTTTTTGGACGAATCATGGAGCACTGGTGATAAATTTCAGGATGCGAGTTTGCTGTGTCGGTATTCGGTTTTTTCGCACTCGCTGAGCCTCACAGTGAGCACTCTACGTCATTTGAATGAATTTTGCATTATTTAGTTTTATGTTTATCAAGATGAGTTATGCATCTAGTTTAAGCTTGTATTTGGATAACCTAATCTTTTCACTTGTGGCTCTATTTATATTAAAATTTCCACTCAGTTGATTAAACTACAGTAATTTTTCTGGTTTGGATAGGTTCGCCGCTTATATGCTGTAAGAGTTCTCACAGCGATTTTATTGCTCGGAAACTTCAGGTGACGTTCTATTAATACAATTTCCGCCTAACACAAACCCTCTTATCATGATGTCAAATAAGGCGGGGGATGGCTTTCTCTAATTGGAATTTCTAATTGTGGTTCCCCATGGAAAGCCTACCTCTTTTGCCTCAAGGGGATTAAACCTAATTCACGGTAAAACGTCTATCATGAGAAACCGCGAAATAAAGCTGGGGTACAGAAGTGGATTGCGAGGGAGCGAGCGAGGGAGCGGCGTTGGGGACGTATCCTCCCAAAATCCCCGTCTGCCCAGAGCTGGACACCCCAGCCTAACTTCGCTGTTTCCCCAGCTATTGTTTCTCACTTTACGAACTGAATCCACCCGCACGTTAATCGTGTTTGAGCGATAGAAGCGACGCTTGCTTACACTGATTCCATTCGTGAATTTTAATCCAGGATTTCCACTCATTGCCTCCCACTAGAATTGAAAATGCTCATAGAAACTGTTCCCAAAGCACCAATAAATAATGTACCCAACCGTGCTTTCTACAGTTTCCGCGTCGAAGGAAGAAATCGATCGGGCGATGGTAACCCTGAGTGGACCTTACTCACTTATGAACAGTGCTCACTTACTTGGATATGTCCACGATATTATTCCATCCATTACCAAACGATGGGTGGACAGTGCAATACTCCTGTAGTAAATCATTACTCATTTCTGACTTCAAACCCAGATTCAACTATTTAGATTCAACTCTCGAACCAATTACCAGTTCCACACCCCTTCACCTTGAGGTGGTAAGAAGTGTGCGTGACGTTAGATATATAATACACGTACATTGCAGCTCCCTCACATTTCCTCTCACTAATTTCCTCCCACTCATATTTTGATAAATCATAAATTCCTTTGCGCACACGCTAGTTGGTTAAAAATAATGACTTGGCTTACTAAACCAAAGTTGATATATCGGAGTTGGATTCACAACAACGACGTAGTTTTATAGGAATAAACTAATGGTGATTCGTTAGACCCACATGACTATCCATCTTGCTTCGATAGGTGAGCACTGGGAACTAAGTAACGAGTTATTACTTTGAAGTCTAAACTCCATAATTATGAATAGCTGTATATTGAGTTGGTAGAGTTGGCCTCTCTTTACGAATTCTTTCTACCTTCATACATCTCAAATATCCATACTCTCACCGATTGCAGACGCGTCCCTCGCATACCCCTTCGCGTTTTTATATCGCAAACCCTACTTTCAATTGGTATCGAACCGTGTAATGCGCGTACGTCCGGAAGAATGGTTTTCAATGAGTTTTTCATGATGGGGAACTCGAAGCTCTTACTGTGATTGCATGTTTAGGGCTTTGAGTCTTCACTCTGATGCTTCTCCTTTGGAGGGGAGTTAGTCTTTACCTACTTGCCTTTCCGTTCTTTTCCACAAGTACCAAGATTTTTCAAGCAATAAATTTCCCTCTTTTCACATTATAATATTCCATATTGCTTTGCTCTGATTTATCACCGAGAGATGATATGAGTATGCATTTTTTTGAGTCCCATTTCAGAGTTACTCCAGTCAAATAAACTGTTGTGTGTTGTGATATAATAAACATTTATATATTCGTGTAAAAGTAAATGAATGACCCCATTCAGTATTCGTGGTTTTAATGAATTTAATTCGAGTCAATTGAATCAAAGCAAGGCATTGCATTCATTCGTGTAGCGAAGGTTATTGAATCTTGGGTTACTCTGGATATGTCTACGGTTCATCATACGTCGAAGAGTGTATAAAACACCGATATATTCTACAATTTACCTCCATTCCACTACAAACAAATCACACCTCTCAGCCTAACCAAATTTGCATAGGGATTTCAAGGCCTTGCTGCTCCGTCATATCAGAATGAACACACTGATTGAGTTTCCCTGTGATATTATGTTGCCACTTTATCGCATGTTTATTCTCGTTCTTTATTCGCGTTTAGTGTCAACATAATTGGTTAGAGTGCTGAATATTCAGGAAATATTAAATGTATATATATATATACGGTATTTCTGTATGTCCGTAAATATCTTGATATATTTAAGTGAACCCTGGGGAGTATGGAATTGCATTCTCCCAGCTAGCGAAAAATATTAAGTAGGTAATAATTGATTCTCTCTTACATACTTCTCATTAACCCACTTCCCGTCATTGATTGTACGAGCATATCAACAGTACATACTTATCATATAGTGGGAAAGGTTCCTTCGGAATCCTACAAGTAACCAAGAGTGGGTTTTCCAAGTTGTTGTTGCTTCTGCCGGATGAGTCCCACTCAGCTACAACTGTGAAAGCAGTGAGAAAGTTTCTCGTGGGATAAGGGAGTGGAAACATGCCTGCCATGCTAGTCGGCGTGCATTAAGGCCAAGCTACCCCATAGCAGTACCAAAGTGGCTCAGGGGTTTCGGAGGTCACATTAAGGCATATACATTCTTAATAGCCGACCTCCCCGTAGACTTCCATCCCCTAATCCGACGATCTCTCCATCCTTCCCCAGGTTTTATACGTCTACCCCGGCCGTACGCCAGCATCCCCATCGACCTCAAAACCCAAAGAGGGCTTTTAATCATTGAGAGAATTCCAGCCCGACCTTTTCCATTCCATGCATCTCCATGACTTTCTGTTCACCCCCCCCCCCCCCATCCAATCCTCACCATGGCCGAGCTTTTCTTCATATCTAATACACACGTTGTTGAGAGGTTTTGAGCTTCTCTACAGAATTAATTTTGGATGCTATTAATTTCTGTTAGACGTCGCCGTTCATTTCCCTGAAGCGACGCTTACCTTCCACTAGACGGCTATGAAAGAGTGTATATGGGGTTGCTCATGGAGGAAGATATTTTGTACTAGAATAAAATTCAGGTCTGTAAGCTGACACACCTGTAGCGTGACCAAAAATGGAAAAGTGACTGTGCGTCAGTTACATAAACGCCAACACGGGTACGGGTGACGAAAGGAATAACACTTGTAACAAATAAATGGAAATATATTGAACTCAAGAAATACGAAATATGAAACAAATGAAATATACTCAGCTTGGTGTAACTTAAACTAGAATACGTCTCAAGTGACTGGTACTTGGAACCGTACTTGTCGTGACCGTGCAAGGTCGGTATCAAGTTAGAGTGACGTTAAATGAGGCCAGGGCTGTCCATATGAACAGGTCCCTGGGTGAATAAGCAAATAGAAAGATATGAATGAAAGATTTACAAAGGTAAACGTAACCGTCCTACTTGGGTTACGTGTAGCTTAATGGAGGTGACTCCTATGTGTACTCAACGTCCCTATCTGGCCAGAAAAGGTGTAAATATAACTCACAGTACTGAGATCTTGTAACTGCTAGCACTCGGACGGGCTGTTCTTGCAGTTCACTGTCTGTACGCGTAATGTCACTACTGTCGTCGTAACTGACGCTTCTACTCACAATCACGCTCGGAGGGCGTCTGTAAAACTGAAAGGGATTCACAACTGCTAGCACTCGGACGGGCTATTATCGCAAGGAGAGGTTTTGCTGGACTCTGTTGTTAGCCCTCAGCGCTGGGCTTAAATAGGTCGCTGGAGGGGGAAACGTCTGGAGGCGATCTGTGGTGGGGGTCGCCTGGTAGCCCTCATCCAGTGGCGCTTTTCTGGCGGCCGCGCGGTCTATTAGTCTGACGGCTTACACTCCCCTCCCTCCTGGGAGCCGGCGTCCTCGCCGGTAACCATAGATTCCCCGAAGATTGGTGTTGTCGTCGATCAGTGCCCAAACAAGTGAGTTGAAGCGAGTTAAATTTTAATAGGAAGGCTAAATCAAATAGTTAAGTCGCTAAATTTAGTTACAATTGTTAAATTGTATAAGTATATGCACAAAAGGTAAGTACTTTTTACATTAAATTTGGTTATAATTAGCAAGTTTTACAAAAAAAATATGCACAAAAGGTAAGTAAAAGATTACAAGAATTACAAGAATTGCAGGTAGCAGAGTAAGATATAAATCAGCAAGTCAAGGTCCCGAGAGTAAGCTACACCAAGCAGTAGATAGCTTAATTTCTTAAAATTTTACTAAATTGTAAAGTGGTTCATATATCAAGAAAAAGGGTGTATGTACGTGTAATTAATTACAAAAAGGTGTATGTTAATTAAAAAGGTGAAAAAGGTTAATTAAAAAGGTGGAATTAAAAAAGGTGTATGTTTGTGTAATTAATTACTAGACAGGTTAAAGGTTACCGTCTTCCTTTTTCCTTCCCCGTAGTCTACGGCGTCCCCTTGGGTAAACAGTGTCCCGTGTAATTAAGTTGTCGCAGCGTTGTATGGCTTTAGGGTTACGCGTCATCGTATGCGTACCCTGTGTCACCGGTTCGTCATATCCATGTATAGGTGTAGAAGTATGCGTCACTGGGTGCGTCACTTGCGTCACCGTCACCACCGGCGTCACCTGTGTCACGGGTATCTGGGGCGTGTAGGTAGTTCTTTGGGTTGGCGTCACCTGGGGCGTCACCGTCGTCACTGGCGTCACCTGTGTCACGGGTATCTGGGGCGTGTAGGTAGTTCTTTGGGTTGGCGTCACCTGGGGCGTCACCGGCGTCACCTGTGTCATGGGTATCCGGGGCGTGTAGGTAGTTCTTTGGGTTGGCGTCACCTGGGGCGTCACCGTCGTCAATGGCGTCACCGTCGTCACCGGCGCCACCTGGGGCGTCACCGTCGTCACCGGGGGCGTCACCGCCGTCACCGGGTGCGTTACTTGCGTCATTGGTCCTTGGTAGGGTTGGATCAACTCAGGAGCAAGCGTCACCGGGTGTGTCACTTGCGTCTCTGGCCCACCATGTGTGTGTGTTGGGTCAGAAGTGACCGTCACCGGCACTCTGAGAGAAAAACCTTGAATGGACTCAATAACCGTCGCTAAGCATTCTTCCATCACCTCCTCGTTGGCTGGATCTTGAAAGGTGATGCTTGCTGTTGAGGCTCGTGACTGTGGGCGTCCTCCTATGGCCAATGGTCCAGTTGACACGTTTCGTACCCCAGGTGGATGTGAAATGGGTAGAAGGCTCCGTTTCTTGATACAGTCAATCTCGAGATGTTCGTGTACCCCACAGTAATTGCAGAAGATAGTCTTCTGTGGGTTGTGACTGCAGTCCACGGGGAAGTGTGACATGTCCCCACAAAACATGCACGGGAACCTGGGGTTAGGTCTTGGCGTCTTGGCGTCACGTCGTCCCGTCATTGTCTTCTTTGGGTCCCATGGATCTATCTCCATGACCATAGAACGCGGTATATTCGTCCCCCTGTAATCACTGGCGTCTGAGTGTAACCTGGGCCCGTGGTCAAACAGGCGTGACAGGCGGATCAATGTAGCATTGATTGTGTCCAGTACGTCGGGTGACGAACCGTTCCCCCCGTTCCTCTGAATTCTGGGCATAGTGAAATGTGTGATTTAAAATGAGTGACTGAAGTTATAGGGTTACTGTCCCCCCTGTTGCAAAGTAAGATTGTGTAGTGTAACAAGGAAAATGTGTAATCAAAAATACGTCAAGGAAATGACGGTGTATGATATTCTGTGTGAGTGACTCTGTTGTTGTTTTGCTTTCTTCTCGTCACCTCGTGTCGGCGTAACTGGATTCGTGCCTGGGCTTACCAGACAAAAATCCCACCGCTGCCACCAATATGTAAGCTGACACACCTGTAGCGTGACCAAAAATGGAAAAGTGACTGTGCGTCAGTTACATAAACGCCAACACGGGTACGGGTGACGAAAGGAATAACACTTGTAACAAATAAATGGAAATATATTGAACTCAAGAAATACGAAATATGAAACAAATGAAATATACTCAGCTTGGTGTAACTTAAACTAGAATACGTCTCAAGTGACTGGTACTTGGAACCGTACTTGTCGTGACCGTGCAAGGTCGGTATCAAGTTAGAGTGACGTTAAATGAGGCCAGGGCTGTCCATATGAACAGGTCCCTGGGTGAATAAGCAAATAGAAAGATATGAATGAAAGATTTACAAAGGTAAACGTAACCGTCCTACTTGGGTTACGTGTAGCTTAATGGAGGTGACTCCTATGTGTACTCAACGTCCCTATCTGGCCAGAAAAGGTGTAAATATAACTCACAGTACTGAGATCTTGTAACTGCTAGCACTCGGACGGGCTGTTCTTGCAGTTCACTGTCTGTACGCGTAATGTCACTACTGTCGTCGTAACTGACGCTTCTACTCACAATCACGCTCGGAGGGCGTCTGTAAAACTGAAAGGGATTCACAACTGCTAGCACTCGGACGGGCTATTATCGCAAGGAGAGGTTTTGCTGGACTCTGTTGTTAGCCCTCAGCGCTGGGCTTAAATAGGTCGCTGGAGGGGGAAACGTCTGGAGGCGATCTGTGGTGGGGGTCGCCTGGTAGCCCTCATCCAGTGGCGCTTTTCTGGCGGCCGCGCGGTCTATTAGTCTGACGGCTTACAGTCAAATATAAAATAATTATTGAGCCAATATACACTTTCTTCATTATTTGGTCTTATTGTTATCTGCAATCTAGAAAAGGCCCAGTTGCAGCTAATTTTCGCCTGTCATACCTCAAGTGCGAATGCGTGGAAAGTTTGTAATCACCTCACAGTGACACTTGGAAACGATACCAATGGCACCATCATCACTATAATGTTGTGATTATTGTTTCGAGTCCACATGACAGCTACGAGTAGGAGCATCAGAAAGATAGACGAATTTCTTTGGAAACGACTTTGAATTGTGATGAGATCAGTAGGTACCTACTCGTACAATCCCAAGGTGTGAACTGGTGTGTATTTTCATGTATAGACTCTCATATTAGTAAAGTGTATGTAACATTAAACGTAACAAGTTTTGGTTGACGTAAATGAATCGTGAGAGGACGATTGATACGATCTGGTGAGTTTCACAATGAATAATTATGGGCCTCGGTGCGTAATTACAGCATTTCCGGGTCGGCAGCGTGATACAAATCATAACTAGTGTCAGTGTGGCGGAGAAAGAGATTATTGCTGGCGATCGAACGGCGAGTTGAGTGGGCGAGGTGGAAGTGATTGTTGATAAATGACGTTTGACCGCGTCCGTCATCAATACAACCGAGTAACAGGGCTATTGAAAACAGACCTGATAAGGAGGCATTGGCCCTTTTCCCTTAGCACAAACTCTTTTGGGGAAGGCTCTCGAGGCGATTTTATATTGGTAAGAGCCCTCTTTGTTGTCCTCCGCGGTAAAATGTGTTTCCCGATAGGAGCGGATCGATTATGATAAACAGATCCCGTAAGAGTGAATATTGTGCCCCAGTTTCCATTTCCATAAGGGTTGGATAGCTTCTGGATTTTCCACTACCTAAGCTGTACTCTACCACACTATTTATGAAGAAATCGGACTGTAATTCCAAGCAGTTTCAATATAGAACGTGTGCCTGTATCAGCATAATCATCATGAATGATATAATATATATTATAATATAATATTATATCACACCCCCACCCACCACAGAACTGCGTTCTTTGGTATGGGGTAGCTCCTGGTTCTAAGGCTTGTTGTTTATATTATGTGACAGAGTATGGTAGTTTATTTTGATAACCGTGTATACCCTACTTTATGAAGGAATAATTTCATTTCATTTCATATGGTCATCTTCGGGAATAACGCCTCAATTCTTTATTAAGGCAACAGGCATCTTGCTATATTAATATGTTAATAATTATGCTTTATTAATAATTATCCACTTCCATTGACAAAACATGGAGCTTAGTTCGGTCAGACTGTTTGTTGGAGCTTATTCAAAGAAAATTTCTTTCAATATTTAATATTGACGACTAAGCGGTATAAATTATTTGCAGATGTGGATAGATTTATAGGAATTACAAGGATTTTGCGTACATAACCCTGATTCAGACGTTGGGCTTATCTATTGAGAAAATGTTGAATTGTTGTATAGGAAATCGTACTATTTTGGTCACACAATCAATCTGGTACTAAATTCCAACCGAAAAAACATGGATCAAATGAATTCAATTCCACCAGGTATGTACTAGTACATCCAGTGACCTGTAAGTTAGGCAGAGTGTCAAAAATATAATATATTTTTATATTATATTCTATTTAGATTTATATTATTATATATTATATATTACATATTATTATTTATATTTAGATTATACCTATTATATTTACCAGGCTAATCATAAAAAGATATAAACCGGTTATATTATAAACCGTCATCTTTTCATGATTAGCCTGGTGTATTTTTAAAGGTTCTTCAGCAATTAATAATTATATTGGTAAATATAGTGTTAAAAAAATACGAGTAAATTATATTTTACGTTTCAGTGCTGTGCTATAAAAGTGATAATCAAGGCTGTTAACTAAAGAATAATTCATAAAATGAATTTACCTACCTAATGCAAAAAAGATAATAAATGGACTTTGTTTCCTAGAAGAATGCTAATTTGTTAGTGATTTGGATACCTTAGCCAGTACTAATCAAGGTGTGGAACCAGAGAAAACAGGTATCTATTAAAATTTAATGAATCCTAAATTAAAATTGAAAGTCCAGAAGTCCCTGATGTAGGCATTTTTTACGTCTTATTCAAAGATCAGTGTGCACATAAAATCCTTATATTAAATATAAGGATAACATAAAGGATTCCTTAAATAAATATAACATCAGGGACTTCTGGACTTTCAATTTTAATTTAGGATTCATGGTCGGTCGCATTGAATGATAATTTATTGGAGAACAAAAGTTTTATATGGTGTAATACTAGTATTTTTAAAACTGAATGAAACGAAGTTTCTCCTGCAGATATAACCTGGTACCATATCCGTTCGAGTCATCCGATGTAGTGCATACTAGGTTAGACCGTCCTGTCCGTATAATTGCGCCAAAATTGATCATTATCGTCAAGGTAATTAATTGCATGGTTTAACAGTATGTGGATGAGTTGAGGGAATAGATATCAGATACAATCGAAGAAGTTGGGGTTGATTTAATTGAACTGGGTGGATGGCAGATGAAATCTCACTTAACCTCGTTTTTCACGAAGTCGCAAAAATGGACTTAGAACGTTCTTCCTTGCGGGGGCAGAGCTGGCTCGAAGTTTCTGAATGACACCACTTGTACTCGTATATTAGCATCTTAACGTCATTTCCCGATTTATTCATTAAGTGATTCGATTCGTATTTGTTTCCAATAGCTTGGCGTGAAGTGGAAACACCCGGGTTCCCTCTTAGCCTTATTAGATCTTATTACAGCGATATACTTAGTCATATTATCTGGGCGTACCTATTTCAAGTTCACAATCTCCTTTTGCTTGCTTAATCGCATAAACCCAGAACGCGGGTAGAGCGTTTAATACGAAAAACGCCCAAGGCACATCTCGGTCTTCCGCATCTCCGCCATGAAAAGTAAGTAGTAAAAAACGCACATTTCCACGACTCACCGCGCGCTCCTGAGAAATCGAATTTCCCCAGACTCGCTACCCGTAGCAACTCGCCGTCAACCGTTTTGAAGGCGGTTAACTACGCGTTATTACCGCGAATAACGTACAGCACATCCAACCGCGTGCGTTAAAACGAAATGAACATCCTTCGGCCCCCTCGCACAGAAGTTTTCAAATAAAGTTTCCCGACTTTTTTTCTTCAGCCGAGCTATTCTCATTCTTCATTTTACGTCAACTTCATCAACTTAGCCCGAGAGATTGAAAGCGATAAAAAAATCCCTCTTAGTTCTGACTTTGATGATGAATTTTCCGTGCCTTTCTAAAGACAGAGAAAAGCTCTTCATTATGAGTGGGATGAAATTATACATTTCGATTATAATGATAATATATATTATATACCCCATAATCTGTAACTCAACACTTCAAGGTTCTACAGATGTGAGGGTGTATGGATTTAAAAGTGAATTTTAGTTAGATTTACAAAATATAATCCAAACGTTTTTTACAAAATATTGATCAAAATTCCTATACTTGATTATTAGCATTATAATAATCAAACTAGTATTGAAATATCCGAACTTTTGACACACACGTTGATACATTAGCGATGAATTGCTGGGGTCAGTTAGTTACAGATCGACACTATTTTTTTTTAAATAAAGATCACTGGCAGTAGGTCGCAATCCTAGTCAAGGGCAAAAGTACGCACCTTCCACTTCGTACTTTGGCATACTCTATGACCACGATACCTACAGTACGAGTGCTTGCAGAAAGTTTGGTACTTTTGCCCTTGACAAGGATTGCCACCTACTGCCAGTGCTTCATGGTTCGTTTCAACACCGTCTTTTTGAGCCAATGCGCGCTCACAGCCAATGTGCGCTCAGAGTTGTGAGACTTTCAACCGTTCGATCATTTCGAGCCATCAACATCCAGATACTCTTAAATGAGAAGTAGTTTTCAGAAAGTGTTCCCAACATTTTACAGATATGGAAAAGGTCTGGCATTTCGCATTTTCCTAGTTCATCTTTAGCTATTTCGAGTTTGAATGCTGTCCACGTATTTTTCAATTTTGTCACAAGTCCAACAATGTCATCAAGTAATTGAAAATTATCAAATTATCAAAAATTATCAAATTAGCCAATTCCTTATTTTGATTCCTTAATAAGACTATAGGATGTGAATCAAAAATATCTTATGAGTCTTATTATGTGCATTATGTGTGACTTCTACGTCTTTGGAGCCATATTATGTGATCAAACAAAGATAAATAGAAAATAGTATTATAGATATGTCTGTAATACTATTCATCTTTGTTTGGTCACATAATATGGCTCTAAAGACGTGGAAGTAGCATAATATGGCTCTAAAGACAAATTTTGATTAAAATCCTAGTCTTAGTAAGGAATCCTAATCTGATTAAGGAATAAATTAGAGGCAAATTTGTAACCTAGACATATCCCAGTGAACGACTAGGCCCTTACCGTGTAAGCTCTGGATCCTCACTTTAGTTACTGCTCGTACTTTAAGGGTCATCCCACTCTCCCACCGGTCTTCCTTCTCTCTACAAGGCAATTTTCGCACGCTAGTTTCCTGATAACATTATGATTGGCTACTCATAAGCATTGGCATCGTGAGCCATCTCAAGGGTGATAGATAATGCTTTAAGAATACACCACGGGTGGGTCGCGACAGAAATGCTGAACACGTTCGTGTGTGGGGAATCATGAGAAAGGAGGAAAATAAAGTAGAGAAAAGCCTTTCGCTACGCCCCAGCAAGATCTGCTAGACAGACAGGGATTAGAGCTATATTTATAGGACACGAACAGCCTCAGGTTTCATCCTCCCTCAAAGCCGGGTCTAATTGACACTTTAAGCCCCTCGCTCGGCCGCGGAAACTGCAAGAAATTCTAACTGTATGACGGAAAAGTGAAATAGGACTCCTCCACTTGTCACTGGCCATTCTGACGTTGAGAACGGAGGAATTGGGGGCCCATATGGCGTCAAGTGGGAGATGAAAATTCCGGTCTCTGTTACTCGCTCTATCCACCTGTTTTGTAATGCTACTCGAAAAGTTGGAGACTGGGAAAACGAGTGAACTTCAAATGAGGTTACGCTATTGCTTTCAGATGCGTCGCCTCTAAGTGGTACAGTGTTGTGATAATACTACATGTTTATCGTGAACGTAGCACTAAGTTTGGAGTACTCCAACCGCACCTGGTGTTCCGGTAAGTCCTTTTCACATTAAACTAAGGGCTTTCTCCAACAATGTAAAATACTTAATAACTTGAAAGGTCTCAACTTTGGCGAATTTTCTCGAGAGTGAAGACTCATTAAACCGTTATGAAATAAGACGAAAGTTTTTTGTTAGCATGCGAATATGGATTGTTGAAAATGAAGGTATCTCTTGATCCTAGAAGATTTCACTTCATATACGTACGAAAGCGGAATCAATAACGTTAGATCGATGGTCTTTAATACACTGTACACCAAAAATTATACGATGTCTTCGGTCAAGAACAGGGTGGACTGAAATCGTTAGTATGAATTCACATATTCTTTCTTCCAAGATTACTTAATGAAGTACAGCCAGTGTATATTGAATTATATTTGGATACGACTATACCTTAAGTGACATTTTAATGGGTCGGAGAAAGCGGTACATTCCTACAGTAGGTAGTATACTACCTATAGTTGTTGCGGTTAGAATCAGCTGGCCACCAGTATGAAATTCGGTCGAAGGTTTTACTGTTTGATTCGCGCTCAAATTGATGTTTTTTAATTCCCCATTCGAGCATGTAAGGTCAACGAGTGGCTCGTCGCACAACGCTCCTGAGGCTCTTGAAAATACTCAATGTTCACCAAAATCCGTTCAATTTTGTATAAACGGTTTCATTAAACGGGCGACATTAACGAAGAGCCATAGCTCAGAAAGTTCGTTAGTCTGTTATTCTAGAGTTATGAAATGTTCAAGGATTTGTTTTCAAAAGGGCAGAGTTTCCGGTATACCGTTCTCAAACTGGAGCAATTTGAAGATGAGGAAAAGTGGTTGTTACTTGAGTTGTTGAAACCAGTTATTTCTTCTAAAATTCGCTCTTACAGCCATGCTGCATGACTGTGGATTTTTCTCTTCTGCCCAATTCCAACGGTTCATTATTGAAAATATCAAACCAAAAGCCGTCGGATGAGTATTATGTGATAGAACCTATTTCAGATCATGGTCAGTGTTTTAGTATTTATCTCTGACCCAACTCCACGGATAACCTCTTCATGAACCTTGCAGGCAAACTCTCTGAGAGCGCTCTTTCCTGTCTCATAGAAGCTTTCTGAGTTGGGCCTGCCGCAGCCACCCGAACCTCTTTCCTACAACTGAAACCCTCCTTGTCGGGCCTCGTGGATTTACCGCCCTTATCTAAAACCTTATCCTTATCCAAGCCCTGGGGCTTCGCTTCCTTCGGAGTTTTTTTTTTCCTCCGCCCCGCTATCGTATAAAACGTCAGTTGTGTTCTTTTACTCCCATCAAGTTCCTGGTGTAATTGTATAATTGAAGATACAATTCACTTGGAGTAGTCAACGTAAATGTCCAGCTATTTTTATAAGCCTCATGGAAGAGTGGTTACCTACATGGTATTATTTTCACGACATGAAAAATCTTGGAAGAGAGAAAGATTCAATGAATACGAGAAATTACGACCAAATCAACGTTGAAGGGGTTCGTTGATGAGTCCATATCACATAACACTCATTTATAACCAATTTGAGGAGAACGTTGTGTGGACGACAAGATTGTTTGATGATTCAACCATCAAGTACGATGTAGAGCGAGATTATCAGGTGAGGCGGACTTTGTTTTCCGATGTGTCACCGGCACATACGGTAAGCGGGCCCTTGACCTTTGAACTCTTGGTTGGATCGAGATTAGCATCTGTCAGTTGCTCGTGATTTACGGTCGCTTAATGCGAAACGGGGTTCCTGCGCGAGGGATTGTGACAAGAAGTATTACATTCAGAAACGTCCCTGAGACCACTGCCGCCGTCCTAAGCAGCGTTTGTATGATTTGGACAACTCAGAACAACAAGGGTTTACCAGGAGATTATGGGGCAGTTTTGATTAATTAGATCGACTTCCATTAACGTAGATGATGGCTGTGTCGGGCCCCGTCCACTACCGACCACTTCCACCACTGTAATCCCTCGTATAAACTTGATTTGAACTTTATGTGCGCACTAAACTGGATCCGGTCCAGCAACCCGTACAACTCGAACCCTTATTTGACAAACATAGTACTTCTCCAACTAATGCTGCAAATGTTCAGTAAGTAGATCACAAAGGTGTGAAAGAATGGTGCCGTTCTATAACAGCTTATTTCAAAGATATGGGGTAATGTTATCTTTTTTAAATAATAAATCGTTTATTTTCACATTTGGCGTAATACAGATAGGTGTATTTATGAGTACAATTATGAATGCAACGTTATTTTGTAATGCATTTTAGTTTATAATTCCCATATTACTTCTTAAATATCGTACTTTTAATCAACTAAAATGTGGTATACCAAAACCTAAACCTAGTATACCTAATGTCTAACAAAGGTCGTTGTGGTATTACATTTCTGTTATTCAATATTTAAATCTAGGGATGTTGGATTTTTGGAGTTGGATTTTTGGATTTTTGGATATATGTGGGTCATTCTCATATTATTTGACCATTTGATGTCCACAGTCTTTTTACATGGGTTTTCAGCATAAAAAAAAGAAAAGGTTTTTGGTATCCATTTGTACGTTTTTGGAGAGGAATGCAGTGGTATCGTTAAAAAATACCTAGCACATCTTCAAGAAAAAATAATATTTATAAGAAATAATAAGAATATTTATAAGAAAAAATAAGAATATTATTCCAATATAAAGTTTGAAAACGTCATGAGTGTTAGGGTCCCAAGGGGGTGGTGTGAAGTTCATCACCATCTGAAATGAAGCACTCACAGATGAAAAAATATTTGAACCACTAGGGATTTCACTGTTGCTGTGATGCTGTTTCGAATTATGTAGGTTTTTTTTCAGTTATCTCTAATAAGACGTATTTTAGGGACCTTTATTTTTGGGTCCCCCCACATATCTGTCCAGCACTTCGTTAGGTTAAGATTAACATTTTTGTGTAAAAACTCAAAAAGTAACACTCTAAAAAGTAACGATAGAAATTTCTGTTATATTCAAAATTTATATTTATGGATGATGGATTTTGCATTTATTCGATTCATCAAGTGTTGAAATGAATACAGCTACAGAATTAGTTCTTTCAATCGCTGATGGCAAATTTTCGAAAACTGAGGGGGCTAGTCAAGGTAACTGTCTAGTGTAGAAGTCATTGCTTGAGCGTGCTATTGATGAAATACTTTGTGCTTTCAACCTGGTAGGTCTCACATCACATCTCTTCTTGAATATGCCAAGGGATTTATGCACATATAAAGCCGATCTATAAACACTTCAAAATCCTCGTTAAGGTTCACTGTTCGGTTGGGCCTGTGTGGTTTCGTGGCTATACCAAAACTACTCGCACCTCCTCAAATGGGTAGGTATACCATAGATCAATATGCTATAAACATAAGTACCGAAAAACTATACGTTGAGCTTACTCGAGATTACATTCTATATTCATACGCGGATATAATATATTATACGAATAATATGAAATTTTATTTATTTATTATTATTATTTTATTTATTCATTTTATTTATTGTTAAAATAACACAGCTTTTTATGTTTTTAAATAATTTTCCAATTGTACTCGCACATAACTCGTTGTTCACTCATTTTATTGAACATGGCAGATATTGATTAGGCGTTGATTGACCTACAAATCAATTGATCAACCGGTGTTTCCCATTATTCGCACCCCTATTGAAATTGAATCCCCTCCAGGGGCCGCAAATTGAAAATTTGACTATGACCGTGATTGCTCGTGATTGGATTATGTAACGTCTATTTCATTGAGTGAGTGCAGTTGACTATCGTGCATTACGAAAGGAGCTTACGACGCTGATAGTTTCCTACGAGTTTTATGCAAGTTTGGTGATATTTTTATGGCAGTCACTTCATTTTGATCAAGTGACCTGTGGTATCACTCGTACAACTCAGAATACTTTTATTGTGTATGTGTACAACACGCAAGGGCATGTGTGCAGGTAGAATGAATAATCTAGCTATTTCTCATATTTATTAAGAATTAAATGTTTGTCAAATCAACATTGTAAATCAACATTGTTTGTGTTGAATGTTGTCTTTTACCAAAGGTACAACCAGAAGTGGATAAACGGGGGCTTCAGTATCCTCGCACAAAATCATCATCTTACAGTAGTAAAATACCCGTTAGCGCTTGAGCTGTGTCTAATGTTATTGCCTCTACTGAAGACGTTTTACTACAAGCCTGGAACAGCTTCATGGAATCTGGTTTGAAATCGCTTTTCAATACAAGCAGAGCGCCCGAAAGACATTCGACGCCGGAAGGCTCGGTTGTATAAGTCCGGCAACATTCTTTTTAGTGCTTTCACGTCTTCAGCTGTTTCCCATCCTACGTTTTTACGAGCGGATCGGCGGCTTGGCGGATGGGCGTAGCCGATGAAAAAGTTCGCGTTTGAGGATGAAGGTAATCGTGCGCGAGATTTTATACTGGCCACATCATGGAACGATCATGGCAGTTCTATTTCAACTCAGAAGCACGTCGAAGTCTCTGTGAGATACATTAAAGAACCAAAATGTCTATATTAATCAATTCGTGATATTTATAGGAATTATTAAATTTGCTGCGTGGTTTCAATTGTATAAGACAATAAGCAATTCTCTGTTTGGTATTCTAATGAATCAAACCTGTTCCCTTCGGTGGAAAAACCTAAGCAATGGTGGTGCAATTGGGAATTATCTTTGACGCATTATGATCACAGGAAAAGTGGATATGGGGAGACCTCCATTTTCACGTGTCTCCAATCAACTTTAGCCAATCTAACGTGAAAATGTTTCAAATTGATCCAAATAACATCATCTGATTAGAAATAACGGGACGTGCCAACCAAAAGAAGTATACAGATAAACCCTGAAATCAGTAGGGTGTCTTAAGCAGTCTGCTAGTGGGCGGAATTTACCAGTTACAAAGACTCCAACGAAGAATCGCCACTAGGGTCAAGTTTCACCGCGCACGATGAACTGAAAACTGAAAACCCATTTATTTCCTCAAACCACAATCTATATAGACCCTCAATCGATTTTAATCACCCCTTCGATCACGAGTTGTTTGATCAACGTTGAAATGGTG